>JABFFG010000083.1:0-59188 GCA_013623685.1 Fusarium transvaalense
CCGCTGACCACCCCCCACCACCCTCGCCGAGTCCCCCGTCGTCTGCTGATCTCCTCGGTTTCCCTCAGAAAAAAAACGGGTGGGCGACCTTAACATTGGACCTTTTCTCTTCTGTTCTCCCTGAGCGACATTTTTGACAAAGCTTCTTTTATCTTTATTTATTTTTTCCTCCGTCTCTATTGCATTGTCTTGGTTCTTTTCCCCCATTTATTCGACCTCAATACCCGCATCGACTTCCATCCTTCACCAGCGATGAATTAAGACCGAGACCCTGCATTATTCCCTGCCGCTCTGTTAGCGACCACCGAGGAACGGAACGCTCCACCATCGACCGACAGACGACGAGTACAGCACAATTCCTATCCGAGGGTCTTGTCCTTTTCGTCCGAATCCTATTGTAGCTACGAGATTTTATATCTCAAGCCCTTGGGCGACAACAATCATCAATCCTCTCTCCAATCCAATTCGAAATTCTTACCATGAACGTCTACGAGATGTCTTCCGGCGCTCCGAGCCCGGCCCCAGAGGGCGTATCCACTCCGCCAGCACCGGACATGCCTGTCAAGGGCAAGAACAGACACCGTCTTATTCAGAGAATTCAGCGTATATCATCAACGCCTTCATTGAGTGGCTTGCGTCGCTCTAAATCTGTTGGCAGCCGTGGAAGCCCTTACGGCACGCGAAGCACTCTTTCGTGCGTCAGTCTTGCGGCCACTGGACCACCCCAATCCCAGACTCCCTATAGCGCCCGTTCTTCGACCCCACAGCCTTCACCTCTCGGCCTACCCAGTACATCAGGTTCAAGTCCTCAATCATCAGGGGAATTCCCATTTGAAACTCCTGGAAGCGAATTGGCTATTCGCAGAATCGACAATGCCACGCCAATTACCACTCCCATAACTGCTCCACTTCCATCCGAGTTTCGGTCCAAGCAGGATGTTCAGCTTCGAGTCCGTCCTGGTGTAAAGCCTATCCAGAAGCCCCCATTCCGCTTCTGGGAAAAGATGCCCAATGAACTTCAGGTTCACATCTTCTCTTTCTTCCAACCTAAGGAGCTTGTCCAGGCATCTCGAGTCTCCAGGGCCTTTTACAAGACCTGCTTTGATGGTCAGTTGTGGACATCTCTCGACGCCTCAGAATTCTACCGCGAAATTCCTGCCGAGTCACTAGCCAGGATCATCATCGCAGCAGGCCCCTTCATTAAGGATCTTAACCTACGAGGATGCGTACAGGTCGAGCACTACAAGCGCACCGAGGTTATTGTCAAGGCATGCAAGAACCTTATGAATGCTACACTGGAAGGTTGCCAGAACTTCCAAAAGAGCACACTCCACAGCTTACTGCGAAGCAACGAGAAGCTTGTCAGCCTCAATCTTACTGGGTTGACCGCTGTCTCCAACACATCTTGCAAAATCATTGCCGAATCGTGTCCTCAACTTGAAACATTCAACATTTCCTGGTGCGGTAAGGTTGATGCTCGGGGCGTCAAGGCAGTGGTTGAGGCTTGCCCGAGACTAAAGGATCTCCGTGCCGGCGAGGTCAGCGGCTTCGACAACGTTGCGACTGCCGAAGCCATCTTCAAGACAAACAACCTGGAAAGGTTGGTTCTGAGTGGGTGTGCCGAGCTTAATGACGAAGCTCTCACGATTATGATGCAAGGCGTTGAGCCCGAAATCGATATTCTGACCGATCGACCGATTGTCCCTGCCCGGAAGCTCCGACATCTGGATCTCAGCCGTTGCGTCCAACTCACAGATGCCGGTGTGAAGACAATAGGCCACTTGGTTCCAGACCTTGAAGGCCTGCAGCTCTCTGGCTGCAAGCTTCTGAACGATGACGCTCTCGAATCTATTCTAGCATCCACTCCTAGATTAACACATCTCGAACTTGAGGACCTTGAGAACCTCACAAACTCAATCTTGTCGGAACATCTTGCCAAGGCTCCTTGCGCAACCTCGATAGAGCATCTCTCCCTGAGTTACTGCGAAAATCTGGGCGACACAGGAATGATCCCAGTCATGCAGACATGCACGAATCTTCGAAACATCGATCTTGATAATACTCGAGTCAGTGATCTCGTCCTTGCCGAAGCAGCAGCCATGGTCATGAAGCGCTCTCAACGATCAACGGAAAATGGAACAAAACCTAAACTCACCCTTCAGATGGTTGTCTACGATTGCCAAAACGTTACCTGGACCGGTGTCCGGGAGGTTCTTTTCCGAAACACACAAGTCAGGGCCGTCTCAGGCCAACCAGGACAAGTCAGCTACCCGACCGAGATGATCGGACTCAAATGTTTCTACGGCTTCCAGATGACTGTAGATGAGCATCAAAAGCGGGTTCTGCGTGGTGATCTGGCATCCGCCGGTCGTCTGGAGAGGAAGTGGGCAGATTACATGCAGGCCACTGAGGAAGCAGGCATGACAGGTGCTGGTTACCGAAGACGCAGGCGTCGAGCCAGAGAAGCCCAGGCTCTTCATCTCGATGAGGAGGACGGTGGCTTTGGTCCTACCGGTCGTCGGAGGGCACGTACCCTGGGCTCCTGCACTGTCATGTAAGACAGATATGACATGAATGACACAATATGCTGAAGAATGGTATACGAACATTTTTGGAAGCACATTTCTTTCGGAGTATGGGGCCTGGGTAAATGGACAGGAGTTGAATCTGGGACAGGTTGACTTTTTTGCTTTTTTATGATGGCGTTGTGGTAGATCAGGGCATTTTCTTCCAGGCATGGGTCATGCCAGAGTGGCAATAGATTTGTTTGTCTTGTCTATCAAGTCTAGGTTGATGTTGTGCATATCCGTATAGACATTTGAATACACTGCACATAAATTTCAGTCTCTTCACATAAGGCCCGCTTCCGAATATTACGTTCAAATATCTTCACATCATATTATCTCTGTCACTCTTCGTTCGCCACGAAGCGATCTCCACCACTGTGAATTCCTCGCCAGCTCACCTTCTTCACCTCCTACAATATCTGACCACTTCTGCAGGAACTCCTCCGTTGCCTCCCAGCTTCTCGCGTCCCACGGCGTTCCGGTGTGTGCACCATTGACACCTCCCCAGCATGTCAAGTGATTCAACGAGTCATGGAAGAACTCGTCCTCATGTATAGGTTCCATGTACTTGATGATGTTATCCCTTATCTCCTTAAACGGGATTACATCTATGAAGGGATGATGCTCGGTAATGATCTGTGTCTTGGTAGGGCGAAGATCAAAATGCAGCCCACGAGACCCGCGTTGAACAGATGCAATGATAGCTTGCGAGCTGGGGTCCGACTCGACCTCAGCCCGATAAAAAGGGGACATGGCCTCTTCAGCGCAGTACATGGAGCGCGTTATTCCGAGGCAGAGGCAGTTCTCTAGCATAGCAGAGACTACGCAGATAATGTCGATTTGAAGGTTGTTCTTGTATGGGTTAGGAGTCACAGGGAGCAGGACTTCTGTCGAAATGTTTGGGATGTGAAGAGTGGGACAACCGCAGTTGAAGAATACTACCGGCGTTGTGTGCTCATCGTAAATGGGGTTTGCTATGAGCCACTTGTCAAAATCTTCGTAAATGACGTCCGAGTCCCATGTCTCTACATGTGTGGTTGATTGGTGTGGTGCTGACGTCTCAGGATCGTTGTAGAGATCCAGAGGGTTGACAGTCTCTGTGTCCAGAAGCATGCATCCAGCAGGATTTGCAACATGGTCTCCTGTTGGCTGTGTCTTTTCAATGGATCTGTCATCTTCCCCTTGTACCCCGGTATCATATTCTGCAGCAAGGCGCTCTAGCTCTTGTATGCGCTTTTTCTGCTTTTCCCCTGGAGATGGATCATGTCAGCCACCACCCACAACTAGTTTATATAAGGAATCTAGGAAGCCTACTACTTTGAACTAGGTGACTTACTGTAGATCTGCTGGGATAAGCGATTCTGCATACGTCGTTTCTCTGGATCACGTCGGACAACTTTCTTCTTGGTAGTTGATAAGCCACTTTGAGATGTTTTAGTAACATTTGCGGATCGCTGGTGAGCGACTGTACGTTCCTGAACCATTTTATCGGATTTATCTGTCAGACACGAAAGATCTGTGTACAGAAGATAATATTGAGAAGCTGGAGCACATAGAATGAGGTTCCCATGAAGATTTGTGTAAGCCGTTGAGACGGCATATGGCTGACGTGAGCCTCTTGATCCACAATCTTCACACTAACCTATTTTTGGATTACCTTAATTCTACTACCCTAGAGTCGATCCTGACTGACACTTTGTTTTTGTGAAGAAGATGCGTGACAACTCAGGGGAACTTTGGACTTGATCAAGCTCGAAAGGGCGTTCAGTTCTCCGTTTGTCTGTGGGCGTGGTGATAACCAAGTCGACAAGGATTGCAACCTATTTCGTTAGGATTCGCAAATGTTGTCGTCAGGTCTACATGAATCCCTTGTCTAGTTTGAAAGCTAGATCAATAATTGTTAATGCCACGGACCTGATCCGCCAATGAAAATTCTGGCGTGACTGTGCACCGTTCAGTCCCGGGAATACTAATTTCTTCATCCAAAGTCACATTTCCGCGTCATTGGAATTTAGCCGATTGAATGGCCGGGCTCAGGATTGGACCGGACGAAACGAAGCGGCTGGTGAAGTAGTCTAAACTATAGTTTGGCGCTATATTGATCGCCCCCTCTCGAAACGTTGAAGATTCGGACTCCATCTCTCCGATGTCAACGGCGTATTATTAATTTTCCCGTCATACTAAAAAATTAAGGGGAGTTCTGTGCTCTCAAGAACCTCGACCGACTGTGAGTAGTCACGGCTCCGATGTCTCGGCCACCCGTTGACGACTCGACCGGGAAATGTGGGGCCGTCTCGTTGCCAAAGACATGTGGCCTGCCGAGCACCGAGGTCCCGAGGCTCTCCAAGTCCCGTACCCCGTAAAGTGCACAGGTTCCTGGTCGAGACCTCACGACAAACGCCATAACAAGAGTTTTGAATAACGCACTGCCTCAGAACAGTCCACCTCCCCAGTATATTGGCAACATGTCTCTCGAGGTCATCTACGTCACCCGCCACGGAGTAAGTTCCGACTCCGCCCTTGAGCAATGTTCTGTCGTATGTTTCTTTTCCTTGGGGTTGACAGACCGGCTTTGAATCTAGTTCCGATCCGGCTGGAGTGTTGACCCTTTGACCGGCGTCTACACGGCCGCGATACGGTCACCTACAGGAATTCCCGCAGACCCTGCTCTGACGTCTTATGGAGTCTCACAAGCGAAAGAGATGGGCAAACATCTAATGACCTTGGAGCCTCCCATTGATGCTGTGTACTCCAGTCCGTACTATCGCTGTCTTCAGACAATAACGCCCTTTGTTGAGCTCAAGCGACAGCAGCTTAAAGAGGAACCAGGAACGACACATGGCTCTGCGACCGCCACAATTTGTCCAGAACACGGACTAGGTGAGTTCTTTGGGGCAGCACCTTTCGACCACCCAACCCCAGCCTCGCATAAGCAACTCAAAGAGCTGTTTCCAGCCTATGATGATAGCTACGTATCTGCCATAAAGCCTTCTAGAAAAGGTGAAACGATCAAAGACCTCTATGGGCGTGTTGCAGTGGCCGTGCGAGCCATCATCGAGCGTTGTGATGCAGAGGGGAAACGTGCGGTGGTGCTCTGCACCCATGCAGCCGTTGTCATAGCCTTGGGCCGTGTTCTCACAGGGCGTATCCCCGAAGCTGTCGAAGAAGAAGATTTCCATGCCTTTACGTGCGGTCTGAGCACATACCGCCGCCGTCGACAAGGCACAGGCACGCAAGTGCCAAGCACTGGTACGTTTGTTCTGTAGTGGTTGTCAAGTGACAGGATCTTGGCGGCAGAAATCTAACAAACAAGACGACATAGACGAATCCCAATCCTCCACAAGCGAAGCCAGACCCATCGAGGTCGGGGAGTGGCAGTGCGAATTAGACAGCGATTGTAGTTTTCTGAGCTCTGGAGAAGAGCGAGGCTGGTGAGTTGGCAACAGCCTTCACTTGCTTACCTCTGAATGTTTGGCTGTGCTAACTCAAAACACAGGCGGTTTTCCGGAGATGAATCTTTCCCTGGGACTGGCTCCATGTCCCAAGGCGACGTCGAACCCAAGCTATAGAAAGAAATCTCCATATGATTCGCATCATGCTAGTGGTGAGTGAGTGCTCCTAGCGGACGGATGCTAAGCCCGACTACCCGGGTTGAGGCTCCACGACCTATTCATGGAAGCAATATCCAACGCTTCTGGGCCCACGGCTTTGAGTCGGCAATTCTCCATGGTGTATCCGTTCTCCCGAAGGATTCGAATGTCATCGACGCGTACTCAGACCCTGAATGAATCTTGGTGATAAGTCGATTATTGAACAAGTTGCAATTCATATCTGAAACTTCTCAAACTGCTCGTGTCCTACCCTTGACTCTGATGCTAATCCCAAAGAGTTGACCACAACCGAATGCACCCTTACAAGAAGCAAGGGCCAGAAATAGGATCAGACGCAAATGACAAGGGTACGGAACTGCCGGCAAAAACATGTTGGTTTATTCCCGAGATATCATCCAGACAAAACCTCATCAAATAAATTGGACCCCCGGCTCCAGATAATTGCAACGTGCTTGCTTGCATTATGCGACAGCCGAAGCTCTGATCTGCAGCCCTAGTTGCGACCATTGCCTTAAGCTCAAGTTCCTGTAATATTTACTTGGCCGACGTAAAGTATCCAGGCAAGGTTCTGTTGATTGTACGTATTACGCGTTTCATATCCGATTAATTTCGCTGTCTCTCAGCGAGTCAGTTAAAGATGACCTGTCGACGTTCTCGAATTGCAAGGGACCTTCCCTTACGTCGAATGCATGAAAAATTCGACATCCCCATCTAGATGCGGGCCACATTCATAGTGAGAAGTGACAGGATATGTCGCATCATCTGACCCCTGCTTCCCTGGGGCGATCGAATTAGCCATGTTGGGAGAAAAAACGTGGTTGGCATTGAAGTCCGTGGTCTTGCTGGGTATCAGTAGGCTATCAGCATGGGAGAAGGGCGTCCAAGGGAACGATTGTTCTTCTTCGAATGAGCTGGAAAGATTTCCTCAATGACTTACCGTTGGCTAGCGCCTTGATGATACAGCCAGCAAAAGTATTCCGACAAATAGTAAGGGTCTGTTAACGAGGTTTGCTGGAAATATCCAGCGGCTTGTGTCATCCGTGTACTGTACTGGATCAATGGGGAAGACTAGACCGGTGTGTAGAGACTCATAACTGGGAAAAAGAACCGACAATAGTTAGTCGTAGTCATATAATCCTTCGTTGAGACGATCTCCATCTCTTAGGCAAGGAGGCTACTGCTGGGCTCGGGGACAGGTTCCGGCAGATAGCGTTGTAGGTCGTATGACTAACAGTGAATGGGGGATCTCTAAAAGCAACATTAGCCTGAGGGGGTCGAAAAGCCAGTGAAATACCTAAGCTAGACGTCTTGCATGGTTTGCATTATCAGTGCATAGGTACCCTGTATCGTTGCAGGCCCTTGGTGTCCTGGTTGTTTCTAGTAGTTACTGGTTAACCCGAACTAGGTAGTCATACAGTAGTGACTTTGCAAGGGCCGCTCTATTAGTAGCGTGAAGAGTTGAAATTGAGGAGAAAAGAAGCAGCGGAAATCACCGTGCTTATTTGATTGAAATTAAACATTGCCATTTTGAGATGGATTTGTAGTTGATGGCAGTGAAATACCTGATCTCCGCTAGTTTTCGGCCTACGTATTGTCGAAAATCAGATATTCAAGTCACTTACTCATTTTGTCCGCATGTCGACGGACGTGCCTGCCTCTGGTAGTGGAAAACTTGATACCACGTATCCAGGAGACAAAATAACTCAGTCATTTTATGCCCTATTAGACCTGCTCTTGGGCTATTTCTTTTCTGCATTGTACTCTAGACTCTAGTTTTCTGCTTACCCCCTAGGTAAATGTACGTGGTGTAAGGTGATCCGGTAGCGCGACAGACGCCAGGCGCTTGGGTTTCAATAAAAGGCAATGCAGTTCTAAGCTTCCTAAATGAAGACCTCAAGCAAATGGAAGGCACGTTCGTATGTATACACATGGAGGCTTCCTCGACCTGAGGCTCAGCACTCAATGGAATGGAAGTCACCTAGCCTGTCCGGGCTATCGAGGCCCACGAGGGCTCCTACCCGGCCGGTTGCTGAAGATGCCTCAGGTTTCAGCTGAAACAACTCCCTTGAACTGAACTGAACTGAACTGACCTGAGCCGAACTGACCTGAGGCTCTGAGCTGACCTGAGCTGACCTGACCGACATTCTCCTCGTAAACTTCATCCTTATTTCATCATCCTTGCTGATATCATATCCGTCATCTCTCATTTTCTTAAACCTGCAACTGCATACAGTACAGTATTGTGAGCCTCGACACCGCCCTGAAGTAACGAGCATCTTTCTGCAACGTTTGCCAAATCAGGTTGGCAAGGTGTGGCTGGTCGCCCAGTGTGCATTGCCTATTCGTTGTATTGGCCAAAGCAATGAGAGCAAAAAGCAAAACCGTCATCTGTTGGTGACACAGCTCTCCTGGACCACGGCCCTCAACGTGAGAAGCCGATGACGCTCGACCGCATGGCTCCACGGAGATACCAGGGCTATCACGATGCCATGACGGCGCCTCAGACGCTATTGCGCGCCTATACTGAGTTCAGTCTGACCCAAATGGCTGCTATCGATCTGAATGTGCCGCCGGCTGCAAGTGTCCGATTATGATACTGTAGATTTGATATCTGACACAACAAATAGATCATCCGCCGATTTTTCGCTGCACATTTAGAAAATAGTGCATCGCCAGCGCTGGCTTGCTTGCAGACCGAATTGTGATCGTCACTGCAGACTCTATCGCCACGATCAACCTTGACCGGTGAGCTTCCAAGGACAGAGGATCAAAAGCCGTTGTCCGCAGCTTTCACGACGGATACTCCCTTCTGTCTTTTCCGATGTTACAGGCGCGCCCCCTCCCAGGCTTGGGCTTGACATGACCCTGCATCGTCATCATCAATACAAGACACACAGGGCCTACACAAGGCCTAGCCGTCACACATTTTTCGCTACAAGAAATGACTTGTCGAGGCTCAAAATATTGGGCTTGCTGCTGATGAGCTACCTGCACCAAAGCGGAGCAAGAGCTCCCGCACAAGGTACCTGTCAGATTTGACAGTCTACTTCGCAAACTTTCCAGCTGTCGCCCACTATTACTTCCTTTTTTTTCTTTAGCACATGTATCAAAGTGCCCGTATCCATGTACACCGCTGCTTGAAAACGAGACGTCTTAATGCGTTCTTCTATCCCTTCATCTTCCACTACTGTACTATCAGGGCAGGCAAGTTCCTACCACAGCTGAGGTCAACGTCGCAGAATGCCCGATACCATTCGCGGACAATACTTGAGTTGTCTTCTGATTGGCCTGCTGAAACAAAACTCGCACTGCTGCCCCTGACCTCATACTGTTTGTCTCCGCCATGGCCAGACGCTCGTTTTGTCCCCACAGAGTCCCGATGAACCTGTGGTAACTGTGGCGGTTGTCACTTCACACAATCCAGACTACCCATTTCAGCCAGGAGCTGTTACTGGCTCCATGTGCAGAAGGCTATATACCTGGCAGCTGCCGCTGCTGATGTCGAGATCTGGCCGAGTTTCGCCCGCAGATGGTGCTTAATCTAAGTAGATTGCCTTTTAGCATCGCAGGCTTTTTGGGAACAAAAAGATAATTAAGAAAACCACACCCCCAGCTTGACCCGGCGGAACGGTTGAGGCGCACGCGCTACTACTTTAACAACCAACCAGCACAGTATCGAGTTAATACAGGCAAACAAAAAATTTCTACAACCTAGCCTGCTACTTGCGGCACCCAAGCAGTAGTGGGATTGGCCCAGATTGCACGCACCAGCACAGTGGCAACCCCAGCCGGGTGATCCTTGTCCAATGCCCTTTGTCCACCTCAAGCGAGATCTGTCTGGGATCTAAACAGGCAGGGTTGGCCCCAGACAGTGCAAATTTGGTTTAACGCGATCTAAAATGAACGGCTACTTACGTTATTCGGATCAGTGTAAGTCACAGGAAGAGCTGGGGTGCCTTGAACTCGGTCTGGCACATCCCAGTGCTCGATCATAACAACGTCAATCAACAACCTGGTTGGTAGCTAAAGTCAGATGACTGATTGCTAGAATTGACATGGTTTTGCGACTATGGCCGTCGGAATGAGTGTTAGCTAACTTTGCTTTACTTTGCAGTCACTTACTTCAGATGACAGGCTTCGTACTGTGCGCTAAGATCCGGAGTATACGTACCTGCTATGGTTATTACGGGATGATCTACTCCGCCCACCTAATTCTCCCCTTGCTTCCACGCGATATGGGTTCCACAGGCTTGCTTGAAGCCTCAAAGCGGGTACTTTGCCCGTTCCTTTCTTTCTCGTCCTCGAGCGTCTTCACTATGCTCCTCTGCTTGGGAACTGGAGACCACATTGGGAGCCCGATCTGAACGCATTTTCGCCTGGTGAGATACTTGCGTGGAGGAGGACCCCGGCTATACCACCTGTGCCCAGCTGGTTCGAATGCATCATACATACGATACATGGCTGTAAATGCCCCACCAGAGGTGGTGATAAAGCAGCCTACAGAAAACGGCGAGGCAAAACAGGATGATCGTCCCGGTGCGGGCGGGTGTCCTAGTAGGTGTCTACACGTGCTGACAGGACTCTCCGATGTAGGGGCGGTGCTCCGACCCAGCAAAGAACCCGCAAGAAGTCGTTTTTATGGCCGCAGGTACGGACATGATCCCGGTTAATGCTTTTGCTTCTTCGCTCCACCTTATCTCCTCTGATGGCGGGGAGTGCGTCCCCGGAGGCGCTTTGCCTAACGCCAAGTTAGACTGTTGGTAGCGCCTATCTTGTCGAGCAGGGGTGGCACACAGACCCCTTCATAAGTCGAGACAATCACTCATCTCGTCTTCCTTTGATGTTGGCTTATCCCCGCTGGCTCAGGTACCAAACAAAAGAATAGGAATGAAAATCTTACGTTGGTAAAATTTATCAAACACTCCCTGACCCTACCAACATATCGACCTTCAAAAAGATCGTCACTTGGATACAAGAGAGCTAAAGCCCCGTCTCATCGAGACGTTTATATTTCGAAAAGGTACCCGCATTTTCAACAGATATTCCTGGCACAATCCTCCCTTCTTTCCTCAAATCGATCCCCTCGCCCTTCGCCCCTTACTTAAGTCTCGTTAACGAAGGCGTATTCTAGTCTCAGCTTGTCTTTGCCCTTCTGCCAACCTCCAAACTTTTCAACTATTGTCTGACGTCTCCCTGATACGTCTTCAAGAGGCGAACCATTTCCACCTGAATCATAACAAACAACTCTGGATCATAACAAATAGCTAGAACCATTTACATCTTCCCATCTGCTTGTTGTGTAACGGATATCGACATGAGTATTCATCCATTCCTCACAATGGAGGGGACAACTCAGAGACCTTCGGGAAGCAGCCCGAACCCGACACACACCTACCAACCGGCAACTCAAGCACAAACCCCACCAGGCTCAACTTCAGGAAGCCCCAAGGTGAAGATCGAGGGTAAGTTCTGACCTTCGTTTATGGGGTTCGACGTGCTGGTCTGGCAATCGATAACTAATAACCTCTCAAGAGTTTACAAGCCTCCCAGGGCTACGCAATGTCGTGCCGACTGAAGTGAGCTCGCCGGTGAAACTCCCTAGTTTAGGAGAGTTCGACCAAGGCGTAGAGGATCTTATTAGAACACACGGGCCTGTCAAGACCGAGGTCATCCCATCTCCACTCCCTGGACTCGCTCGCAATCCGACTGTTCTTGAACCTTTGAGATCTATCACACAACCCCAACCATCATGGTCTATGAGAAATCGTTCCGCTGAGAACATCGTCAGCGAACAACCAAACTCCAGGCGAGGGACTATTCTCAGGCCCAACCAGTACCCTTTCGCTGTGGACTATTCACGGCAATCTCTAAGCAGCTTCAGCAACCCAGATACTTACTACGGATATGGCAGCAGTCCGTCTCTTCAGGGTCTACCAGGCATGGACTGTTACCCAAGCCCACCTCCGGAAGGAGGCGAAAGTCGTCATATCAACCAGAAGTATACGACAGAAGAGGGTGACTATATCATCTACGCTTGGCACGACAAGAAGATGAAGTGGCAACAAATCAAGCAGGAGTTTGCTGCACGGTTCGGGAGCACACCTGAGCGTACTGTCCAAGGCCTCCAAGCTTGGTATTACCGTATGAACCAGCGCATACCTATTTGGGACCAGGAGGGTTGGCTCTGCTTTGACAATGAGGACGACCTCGAACCACAGCATGTCAGTATCAAGTGTCGCGAACGTGACAGTCAAGATAAACCCGCAGAGCCCCTTGGCCTCGCCCAGAGGTACCCTGAGAGGGCTATTCACTACTCTTGGGTTGACCCTGATATCAAATTCAAGTCCAGAGACTGGGGTATGTACAATGTGCTTACCCGTAACATCTATTCACGAAACTAACAAGATTCACAGCTGCCAAGAGAGCACTGCAATATCGCGAGAGGCGAGAGCGACGTCGAAGAAAGGAGCAGCGTCGCCTCAAGCTATGACGGGCGAACTAATGGTGCCACTAAGCTCGGAACGGGGCCACCAACAAGTAAATTGAATCAACCCAACGGCGACAATACGGATGAAGTGGCATTGGCCACGCTGTTATCAAGCGAATCGTTCTGCCTTTTCTTTTGCACAAGCTTTTCTATATCACGCCTACAAACGACCGAATTTCCGACGACACGAATATCACGTATCACATGTACCCATCATACCCCCAACATGTAACTAGGTCTCCTTTGTCATGCACGTACATTCCATTGCAGTTCTACCCATCGGGACGTTTAGATGATTGTCAGCGGCCTCGAGAGTCGGCCGAGATAGATCAGAAAGAGGTGGCACCAAACAAGACAGGAGGAGTGCAGGATAGGGATAGGCTTTGGACGAGCGGGTGCCAAGATATGATCGGGCCAAGGCACTGCTGTCATCATTGTACTTTTGTATCACTAGACGGTTCACGACGGATTACCCAAAATAATGAGAGAAATGGATCAGGGGAAAGGAGGCGTTACCCGGAGACAGTCAAGTCAGCATGTAAAATTTCTATTTGTTAATATTATGCAAGATTCATCGTCTATCCTAAATTTGGCAAAAGGCTTGTACGTGTAATGCCCATCATGGCCTCGTTAGCGATTAGAAACAATGAAACTGGCACCAATAAATATTTCATTATATCACAACTTGGCATCACGAAGCCGTCATGTCTGTGATCCTATTTGACACAAGCAATTGCCAAGCTCCCGAGCCAACTTAGTATTCGGCATTCGCGTCTGTAGTATAGAGCGAGGGCAAACATGAAGATCCTTAGTGTGGAAACGGGACAGGCCGTTAGTGCAGGGCTGAAAAGTCAGGATGCCTCGAGGGTACGTGTCTGAAGGGTAGTGTAACTAGGTAGGCGTTGCGTTGACGCAGGAGTTCTTCTTCCAACAGAGTGGGAATGTGGGATCACAACCACTGATTTGCTTCTTGACACATCGGAAAATGGAGTCCTGGCGCACAAACCAGCCATTGTCTCGAGGATGGATATAGACTCTTCCGTACGACTCCACCTCCACACTCCCCAACAAGCAAACAGCCAAAGACTCTCACTGTGTGAAGGATTCCTTCGAGTCTATTCATTAGACGAAAGGTGATTGGGCATTCCGGATTAGGATTGTTGCTTGTCTTGTTGGTCGTTGATTGAGATGCATGTTCAGTTAGCGTGACGAAAGACGATGGTGTCATGCCCTCAGGGACACACCGTTGTGGCTTGCACGACCAAGGGTCCCAAGAATAAAGGAATAAAGAATCGTATTTGCCAATTAAGCACTGTCTGTTGGTGTGGGATCTACATGTGGTGGTGTAGTGTCATGTCGATTTGCTGCTCTCTGGGCTGAAAGTGTAACGCCTCATCTTTAGACTAGTCTGCTCTATTCAAAGGCACGGCTGCGTTTCACATAAGTCCTGATACGAGCCATGGTGGCATCTTCGTCGTTGTCTCCGTCAAGAACCATGTCGTCGTCGCTCTCGTCGTAGTAATTGTTGTCAAACTCCTCGTCGTCGGAGGCATTCCCATTGCGATAACCGTACGGATGGCGCCCGTATTCATCATCTGAATCCACCTCGTCTTCTGGGTAATCTGCCGTGTAATAATTCTCGGCTGCGAGGTTTGCCGTGTTAGCCTTTTGTTTCTGGAAGAATACTCACACTGGGTGGTGCAGCCCGGAAATAGAGTGACTCACCATTCTCATCCTCGTCGTCTTCATCAAGTTCCTCGTCCTCGTCGCGGTCAGGACCGAAGAACAGGTTGCTCTCTTCCTTGCCGTCGAGGACCAACACGCCGACGTCTGTTGGTGCTACATTGACCGTCATAGCATGGGCAGGGATGCGAACGTATTCATCAATGACCCAGTCGTCGTCATCTTCCATATCGCTCATGTCGCCCGTAGTCATATCCACATCGTTGGAATTGGTGCCGCTAGTGACTACTTCTGGGTGACGCTCCTGATATCTTTTAGCTGGGGCCTTGGGTTTGAACCTGCTAGTCTTTTGTTTTTCTTGTTCCATCTGCTCAAGGTTGGCGCCAATCTCTTTCATGACCCAGTCATTCATGTCGGCCGCTATCTTGGATATGTCCTGATTATAGGGATTCATAGCTGAGTTTGGTAGAGGACTTCGAGAATTGGCATCCGGTAGGGGAGAAGGTTGCCTGCTTCTTGCTGCTGGCTTTTTGAGGCGTCGCTCCTGTTGCGGTTGCTCATTTGAAGGTTGAGCTTCGAACGTGCTGTCTACGGACATGGTAATGCCGGGAATTTGCTGACTGGCTGGCAGTGACACTGATTCCTTGATAGACTCCCGGACTCTCGACGCCCGTTGGCTGGCCTTGGCACGACTCCGTTCGACAAAGACAGCAGGTCCGTAGCGCGATCGCTTATTGAGGCCAGTACCAGATGTTTGAGTTGTACCCGAGGCCATCATCATCTTTCTGGAAATATGGAAACGTCGATGTTCGGGTACGTTGGATGGATCGACCACGTTTGAGTCTGAGGTAGATGTCGATGTGATGCCGCCCACAGGGGGAGCAACAGGCTTCCTTGCCTCAGATGCATTGTCACCGGGACTAGAGACGTGAATGACGGGTTTTGGATCGCGACAAGATTGATTAGGAGCTTCTACTGTTGGAGATTGAGGCCCAGGATGTCGCCTCTGGTAAACCCAATTGCTGTCGTTTCGATGGCGTTTTGCGCCTTCGTCAAATTCTGAAAGGGGTTAGAAGCTACCATAGTGAATGGGAGAGATCGAATGAGATGGCGTACGGAGGAAAGTCACAGGCGACTCGTCATCTCGCTTTCGCTTCACACGGATGAGCTGAGGTGGAATAGACATGATTTCTATCTTTTGTGGGTGACGTAGCAGTGAATGAGAAACGATGCCAGCAAAGTCGTAGGTAATGGGGTCTTTGAACGGGTTGAACAATCGATGCGAGGGTGAATCTTGGTTATTAAACGGTGATTCGAAGCCTAAGAGCCGGATGCGCTGGTTCGATGCGTCGTGGAATGGGCCGTTTGCGAAAGTATGCGCTGTGAACGATGAGGTCAGAAGTTGGCTACCTAGCCTGGTAATTTTTTTGTTAGGGGTGTTTGGGTGGAAGATTTCATCCACTTTCCGGTGGGGTCATGTCCATAAGACAGAGCCTCTGGACGAGTGGGGCCATCATATGTTTAGTGCGTGTTTTAGATGGAGGTGACCTTTTGGTGCTCTTTTATTAGAAACTTTGGGTTTTGGTTAGTGAGTGAATCGGAGAATAGGCCGACATCCATATCATAATGTCAGAGTACACGACATGATGAGCTAATCCTTATCTCTGAGTTTTTTTTATACCTCCTGGGTCTGGCTCTGGAAATGGCTGTTTGATACTCCGTATTGCTGCGATTATTGGTTTCTTACGGAGAAAAGTGAGCTGGGAAGTGGAGATCCAATGTGACGTTAATGGATGAGATCCTCCGAAAAGACTTTCATATAAAGCTGAATAAAACAGACGGTTGGGGGAATGATAGATCGGGCTATAAGTGAAAACCCCATTACCAGTGCCCAGCGTCCAATTTTACTTATTAATCTTGTAGTTAACGATGAATGAATCGATCATGTTCATCAATAGGCGTCATTTTTGTATGTACATGCACCAGCGCCATCATAAAAACGGTTGGAATGCGGGGGGCGCACGGTTCACTTTATTCTAAAGGACCCATTCGAGGCAAGTCGAAATCCATGGTTTCACAACGGAAGTTTCCCTCTCCAAGACGAGCGACCTGCAGCACAATGAATCTACGGGTAGTTGCTGATACTTGCCCTGTTCCCGCTCGTGACGTGCATAACTACAATTGAAAGACATCAGTCATTACATTCATATATGTAGTTCACAACTTATATCTGGACTCAAATATTTGATGACTGTTATCAAGTATAAATTAAAGTAACAGGCATCAACTGCTGTTGATCTGCAGCTACCAAACAAGGCACCAAAGCTAATTGGTACAGTACAATACTGTACAGGACCCGTTGTTGCAGATCGTGATTAACCCCAGACAGGACAAATATGAAGAAATGCGCATACGCATACGCATACCTCCACTGCTGAGTTTATGCGACAACGGATATCCTCCAACATTTAGAATAAGTAGAAACGACCATAGGAAATCTGCCAAAGCCGTTGAAAGTAACTCTTTTGCGGATTTTAATCTCTTCTCTCTCAACTCAACACAAAGTATCTCCTCCCTCGTCATCTCCTCCCTTGATGACGTCCTTGGCCTGGGCTTTGAGTTAGGTAGGAAGGTATCCTCGGCCATGCTAAAAGTGACCTGTTAAAGTCAATCGCCTCAACCTCACGTGTTTGACCCCAACCGCAAGCTCCAGGTCTTCTTTCCTCTCCCTTGCTCAATCTCATTCTCTCCCTCACCAAGATCGTCCTATTCGTGCGTCAATAAACTTCAGTATTGACCTTTACCTCAAGGTTGGTGTTGCATTAACCTGTCGTCATCGCGCCGCCTCCTCCCTCTGATTCTTCTCCTCACATCAATACAGCACTCACTACCTTTCGTCATCCTACATCTCACCACACCACACCCTCATTTCACATCTTTTTTACCTCAATTTCTCATCCTGACTTCACAATTCGCATCCTACCATACATTGTCAATTTGCCGTGATGCCGTTAGAGTGATCTCTGTACTATCGCAGTTCGTCAGCAGTGGTACAGATACCCTTGCTCATCGTTCGATTCTCGCGCGCTCGAAACATCATAGCATCAACCGCAGCACGTTTTATCACTCGAAGCCTGCTACTTACTCACCTTTACCACGCCGAGTCTCTTTACTGGCTTGAATCAATTACTCAGGTGAGCCCTCCGCCTCATTTATTCCAGGTTGCGGGCTACTCATAACAATAGCGCATCAAACCTTACCATGCCACCCAAAACGCCATTTACCATTACTTACAACAAGCCTGGAACCGCACCTCCCGTTTTCCTTGCAGGATCTTTCTCTGATCCACAATGGCAGCTCCAAGAGATGGGATATACCACTGACCAAGATGGAGAGCATACGTTCCAATTTGAAGTTATGCTCGAGCCTGAACAGGACTACCAATTCAAGCTTCGTATAGGGCATGATAACTGGTGGGTTCTGGCCGAGAACTATCCCACAGGTGAGCACAGCTTGACCACTGTCTTTCGAGCCTTTCCTAATGAGACGCACAAGCAACTGATGACTCTGGCAATGAAAACAATGTCGTACGCGTTCAGAAACCGGCAGAAGAACAAATTGCACCAGCTGGTATTGATACACCAGAAATTAAGCTGAACCCCGCCACGCAGTCGAATGCGACACCTTCGGAAGCGAACAATGTCGACGAGGGCACACAGGATTCCAAGGTACCACTATTTTCACACGAGTCGCCAGGTTTCGATGCCGAGGAAGACACCCAAGAAGATAATGAAGAAGACAAGATACCCTTGTTCGCGCATGAATCTCTGGGTAGCGACGCCAAGGACGAAGACCCAGAGGATTTTAAGGCGCCTCTGTTTGCCCATGAATCACTTGCCGATGATTCTAAAGATGAACCCGAAGAGATGAAGATGCCATTGTTTGCTCATGAGTGCTTGGGTGCTTACGATTTTGGAGATGACGCAGAACATGACAATGCTCCAAACATCAGCAGTAGCCCGGGACAGACCTCGAAAGTGAAAACGATGCGCGATAAGGCGGCCGAACTCGACGTCAACGACCCTACTCTCGAAAGTTTTCCATCCGACCGTGGCTCAATTCTCGGCGCCATACGCTCCATCCAAACACATCTCGGAGAAGACCAGACTCACCTTGACGACATTCCCTCGTCACCTCGTGTGATCTCGTCTAGAAGAACTAGCCTGGATTCTAATGATGACCTGTGCTTGTCTCCTGTGTCTTTGAGTCCTACCATTACTAGAAGACGTGATAGCAGACCTTCTCACAGCTTCGGAAGAACCCGCTCGGCCGTATCTCTGGGGTCGATAGAAGAGGAGCCTAAGCCTTCTCCCAACAGACAATCGCAGGGCCCTCCTGTCGTGTCTCTACCGAACCCCAACTCAATAGACAAAGTTGTTGGGCAAAAATCGCCGCCTAGTGAGGAGGATGAAGCTGTTGTCATGAAGACGTCTGAGGTAAAGCCCAGTGCGAAGACAAGTGGCGAGTCACCATCTCAAGTTGAAAGTTATCCGGCCCAGAATACCCAACACGAAAAGGCCCCCAGCGCCGTTACGACCGAACAGATCCCGGAGGATATACAGTCCGAAGCGGTCGATGGTCGAACCAATAATGTTCCGCTCGCTGCCAAATCCACGGAACATGAAGCATCCGCTGGCACTGAATCAGAACTTGTCCACTCCCCACAAGACACCCAATCCGCGCCGATTCTAAAGAGCGAGAAGATAGCAAAAAAGACAGCACCTTCGGGAGAATCATCTCAGCCCTCTCGTGGGAACGTAGTACCAATGTAGGTGGTCAAGAAATATATAAAAGGACACAACTGACAACCACTAGGATAATCACAACAGGCGCCCTTGCAGTCGCCATCGGGATAGGGTGGTGGCAGGCTGTTGATCACTAGGAGGAATAGCCAAATAATGTGGATGAAGTGTTTTAATTCCGAGTTGGCTTGGGTAGAATATAATAAAGAATAAGCATAGGGCATCAGTAGTGCAGGGATCGGATCAAGGGCAACTGCATCAGCCAGGGTTTGGCAGAGTCGTAGATGACAGGAGGACCTACAAGGCCTAGGATCGTCTAGGAAGCATATTCATTTTGTCACTGTGAACAATCAACACATTCTATGAATTAATAATATTTCCCCAGTCATTAGCAATCACGAGAGCATTCATTTATGCTCAGTTTCATTTTCAAATGGATGCTGAGAACAGCCAACAGTCAAAGGTGGGATGGATGGAGTAAGAGTACCATGAGTGGGCCTGCGGGGTGGCGGTACGTACCTATTATAATCGGTGCAAAAACGCCGACCGCCGACTTGAACAAAAAAACCTAGCAGGAAGATTTGTTGCGACAACCCATCTGCCGCATAACATTCATAAAGCCCTTCGCCATCATGCAGCGTGTCGCAGCGAACTCCATATGCTCGCTTTGCATGTTCACATCTCGACCGGCTGCTACAATTCGAACATCCTTACAACCATGTCTCAGCCAACGTTTAGCTTCGCAGCACTTCAAGCCTCGCCCCTCACGCATGGTTCTATCGGATCGAGTCGGCCAAGCGCCCCAATCTCGTGATGATCGGCAAAGACGTCGAGAGGCTCCAGGTCCTTTTGGAGGAATGAACAAAAGAGTTGCCAATATTGGTCCTGCCCGAAGAGCCGGTCGACAACGTGCGTTAGCAGGAAACGATTCAAAAGGCAGTAACACAAGAGAGAGAGACAACCGAAGAGGGGGAACAAGAGATACGGATGATCGGAAGGCACTCAAAATGCAACGTGCCCTGGCTACAGTTTCATATGGAAAACGAATGGTGACAAAGGAGACCTTGACTGAATACGACTCGTTCGATAACTTTGACCTAATCCCCGCCCTACAAGTAGCCGTCAACGAGGAGCTCTTCAAGGGCATGACCGATATCAAGCCCACGCCTGTGCAGAAACTTGCAATTCCCGCTCTGTTAGGCCAAAGGAGTCCTGACGACCTGAAAAAGCCAGCGCACGAAATGAGATCATTTCTTTTGGCCGCCGAAACAGGATCTGGAAAGACACTGGCATATCTTCTACCAGCCGTCGATGCTCTTAAAACGGCCGAGGCCAAGGATCCTGAGTTGAAAGCATACCGTGAACGATGGGAGATTGAGAAGGAACGACAGTTGGCAGGAAATTCCAAAGGCAAGCCATTTGATGAACCACACCCTACAATGGCTCGTCCCAAGGTTGTCATCCTTGTGCCTACAGCCGAGCTTGCGCATCAGGTCACAAAGACATCTAAATCGCTGTCCCATGTCGCCAAGTTCAAGACAGAACTCCTTTCCTCGGATCTGAAGCCACAGCAGATCCAGCGCAACTTATATGGACCCAGAGGAGTCGACATCATTGTTTCGACACCTCATCTTCTTGCATCCATCGCCGACTCTGACCCCAATATTCTTTCCCGTGTCACCCATCTGATCGTGGATGAGGCTGACTCTCTGTTTGACCGAAGTTTTGCCCCTGTAACGACCAGCATCATCGAGCGGGCGATGCCATCCTTGAGACAATTTGTCTGCTGTTCTGCCACTATCCCTCGAAAGCTCAACAACTACCTGGCCACCAACTATCCCAAAATGACCAGGATTACCACCCCCAACCTTCACGCCATCCCTCGACGTGTTCAATTGGGAGTCGTTGACGTCTCAAGAGAACCCTACCGCAACAACAAGGATCTCGCTTGTGCTGATGCAATTTATTCTATCGGCCGCGAAGCCTCCAACCACGAGGGTCCTGTCAAGGGGGAAGTCGATGTTCGTTGCATTATGGTATTTGTCAATGAGCGTGAAAAAACTGAAGAGTTGGCGCAATACCTCAAAGAGAAGGGGATCAATGCCGAAGCTCTCCACAGAGACACTCCCGAAAAGCGGCATGGCGAGGTTTTGGAGACATTTACATCTCCAGAGCCTCTCAGGATACCTACACCAACACTCAATGCCAAGAAGCGATCTCTGCCCAACGTGAGAGTCCTAGTTGTTACAGATTTAGCTTCCAGAGGTATCGACACTCTGGCAGTTCGTCACGTCATTCTTTACCATGTACCACACACAACCATTGACTTCATCCACCGACTGGGTCGTGCTGGACGAATGGGTCGACGAGGCCGAGGTATCGTGCTTGTTGGTAACGATGACAGGAAGGACGTTGTTGCAGAGGTCAAGAACAGTATGTTCAGAGGACAGGCCCTAATCTAGTGCTCGCATTCCTTTTTACGCGCGCCGTGTACGATAGCAAGAGTTCATTGGATGATTATGTACAATAACAGAGGCATGAGACTAGATAAAGTTTATTTCCATAGACGTGTCGGGACTTTTATGAATATCTCCGTAGAGATAATGTACAATTTTGGACAACAAGATCGCTTTGCCTCCGAAATCATACTGGATGGTTCTGTGAAATAAATCAACAGTCGTATGTTCAATTAAAGAACGGTTGAAGAACGGCTCTATCCGTGCTGATCCTGATCTTTAATGGAAGTTCTCAATGGCGGGTCATAGCTCGATATTTCTGGTGGGGTTATCTGATATCCCACTACTGCAAAGTACGTACCCAATTGTCGCGTCGCGTTTTTGGCGTGTTTCTCTTCCGCACAATATCATCATCATAGGTCATTCCCCGTCTGGTCTCCTACCGCCAACACCAACCTCCTCGAGCCTCCCTTGGAACGACTTCTGTCAAAGTCGCAAAAGGTGACTTGACGGCTCTCTTTCATAATTACCCTCCTGCGACGCCGAAGACTAGACTAGTCACTCGTAATGCCTCGAGCTACACGTGCGCGTCGTGCACCCGCACAATCCGCCAAACCTCATGCACGATCGCCTTCACCCCATACGCAAGACGCCCAAGACAACCGAGCTCAGCAGCAGAATAAGTCCCCCGAGAGAGGTCGCAGACGAACAACACGATCTTCGGGTGCTCGTGTTAGCACGGCCAACGAACAAGATGTGCTTGCTGCGAACCGACGACGCGACGCGGCTCTCGATAAGCTAGGCAGAGAGGATCCTACTTCCACGACCAGTCGCACTGCTGAAGAAGTCGATTCTGGTAGCTCTGTTGAAGGTGGACGACGGGCGGCAGCCACGCCAACGCACCGGAGAGACACCAGTGGACTTGATTTGGCCGATAGCGTTTTTCTCGACCTCGACGAAAGCTTTGGGCTTGGTGATGACAGCACGCACCTGGAACTTCGCTCAAATAACAACTCATCTCTCAATCTGAGCAATTTGGGACGTAGATCGCGTCAGTCCAGTATTATTGGGCGAAACGACCCTCCCATCAGACCCAGCAGCCGTGGCGGCAACACACCCAGTATCAGCTCTACACTTCATTTCGGTGCTTTCAAGCGACGAGCTCGAGAGCCAAGTATTCTAGGGACTGCGCGGAAACCTCGACCTGAAGAAAATGCTGTGGGGCAGGAACCAGAGTCGGAGAGCGAGGACGAGGACGAGTTCTCGCCTGAAGCTGAATCTACACCTGTTAACAACAGAAGAAGGACACAGCCTGAAGCCGAGCTCGAAATCGAAGTCCCAGCATCCCCAGACATCTCCGCAGGGCCGAAGCACAGGAAACGAAAGAGTGAAGACGCGCTCCCAAGTAGCGAACGGCCGGAAAAGATCTCACGAATTGAGAGAGATGTGGAGCTATCTGAGGACGAAGCGGGACCTGCTCCTGAGATTATCGACTCCGATAGTGAGAGCGACTCTTCACTATCGGATCTTGGGTCTCCTTTGGGACCTTCGCCTGTCCTCCCTGAACGACCTGTTACGCCAATCAACGACGATGAGCTCATGGCCCTACCGGCTAGCAGCGATTCAGAAGACGCGAATTGGCCTGATATTCATACCCTGGCCAAAAGACGCCGGCGGCCTTCTATCACAACACCAGTCCGCGCCGATAACTTCTCCGATGTTTCTTCACCTCCGTCTTTGACCCATTCTCCTAATTATGCTGAAACACAAAAGCCCCGAGGGCGAGCTGCAACCCGGCGTCAGCAGCCTCCACCCAAAGTCACAACTGCTGATCTGACGAGCCTGCTTCCGAAACGTCATTACAAAAAACAGCGGGGTCCAGGGCTGGAGAGTGACGAAGAGCATGACACATCTGGCATTGGCGAGGATGAGGACGAGCTTTCATATGTTGGCGGCCGAAGCGCACGCCAAAGACGAGGTGGGCGATCGACAAGCCGTGGCGGCGCAAAGCGCCCAGGTTCGAGAGGTGGGCGTACAACACAGGCTCTAAAGTCCAAACAAACTAGTTCTGGAAAGCAAGCAGCGCGCAATGCACAAACCTACTCACGTCGTTCGTCGGACAAGGAGAACGAGAATGATAACGAAGAAGGCAGTGGCGATGAGGATCAGCACGATAGCAGTCGCTTCCAACCACTCCCTGATGATACCTTTGAGAACGGAAGTGGCGAGAACGCAAGTACGCCGTCTGCAGACGAGCTTAGACAGGCAGCAAAGAAGTTTAAAGAGGTTGACAGATGGGAACTTGACTTTGAGGAGGTTACGCAGAGCTCCTCTCCGCTTGCGCGATGAAGCAAATTGAAGCACAAGAACGGGGGGCACCAAGCAAAGGGAACGAAAAGGGGCCGGGGTCAAGCAGGCGTTGGGCGGGCTAGGGACAATTGTATTCAAGCAGAGCTTTTGGAGTCACACAGAGGGGAGTATGGCATTTTATGAAAGTCTGAATAATGTCTGTTTCGGACTTGTATTGTACTACACTTTTTCGAATTGAGGGGCATGGGTTTGAGGCAATGTCGGGTCTGGATTGGGGCGAGTTTTCAACGTAAACTCTTTGACAGCTTTTTTGATATCAGATAACTAAGTTTCTTGGTTTCGCGAGTTTTACCCCCGCTCTCTTAATATTGTAGAACATGTACGATGAAAATTTGCCTTGAACTCCAAAAACTCCAAGTCTCATTTGAGCTTGCTGTATACTATATCGTGCTCTCAAGCACTCAGCTTTACCGCCTCCGCTCGATGTTCAACTAATGGCAGCAATGGGGCTAGAATGTTGGGATCCCGCAGTGCAATTGTGATATCGTCGGGCAGTCTACCAGACATCTGCAGTTTCTAAACCAAAATTAGCATCTGGTCACCAGTGAGAGTAATTTTCATGATGCCTCACCCTCTTGACGTTCTCGTAAGTCTCCTCCTGTGCCGAATACTCACGAATGACTTCGTCAGTCTCAAAGTCAACATAGACCCGAGTGTCGCGTATCCGCAGGATAACATTATCGAGTCGCATGAACAGCCGGCATAGCAGAAGCATGCGCTTTTCGTGAACACGAACTTTGGCGCTGAAAATGCTTATGCCATTATCGTCCAACTCGCTCTCGAACAGCATAACCTCGTCAAAGAAAAGGATGGGGTCGCGACGCTTCAACAGCTCAATTGGAATCATATTCTCTGTAGGCGCAAACTGCTTGGCTGAAGGATCGACACTTCCGGTGTATATTGTCGAGTAACTCCAGTCGTAGGGCTTCACAACCTCTTTGATGCCTGATGTGGTGCCTTCTCGGGTGCTCTCCCAATCTCGAGCATATGCGACCTTGAGCATGTGGCGATCTGTTTTGTCGACGGCGTCGAGAGCGTCTGGGGTGTTGAAGTTCAGTGACCAGCCCGAAGGCAGATGCTCAATTCCGACGATGTTTTCACCAAAGATCATCTCGGGCATGGGGATGCCAATCTTTTCAGTGAGTGTATCGATGGTGCCGGCCTTGGAAATGGGCAGCTTGCGTGTCGAGATGCGGAATCGGCCTTGGGTATGTGTCGTTGTGGCCGACGCAAGCGCCTGCGGCTTTGGGAAGGGCTCATTGGGGTTTGTTATATGATTTTGCTGCATCTTGAAGAAATGTGAAGAGCTTGCTTCTTTGGGGGAATATGAAGATGTTAAAAATAGAGAGGTACCAAGTCGGAGAGCTTGAGGCTTGGTGAGTATGAGGTAGTGGGGGTAACGTAGTGGGGAGCTGCTTCCACTATGTAATGTACCCCACTAGGGGTCGTTGGTTGCCTTATCAATCGGATGGACAATCATCGAGACTGATAAATGGATGTCAACCAGTCACAGCAACTTGACTGGACTGACAACTCAATATTCATCCTCAGGTGAGCCAAGAATGAGCTGCCACTGTGATACCTAGTCAAACTATTACGGAACAATTGGGATCATGATGAGTTACAAGAAAGGCTCGATCAAACAGGCTGTCACCTCTCAATATTAACACGACAACAGTGTACAGATGGTTCCTGGTATTCAGGAACTTGATGGCCGTATTGGAATAAATATCGTGACATATAGAAATGAATGTTCGAAAGCCATTCGTTGGGTAAGAGTCTTATGAACGCTATTTGTTGAGTGTTGTTGGGACATGCACAAAGCAGAAGCGCACCAGCTACATTGATCATAACCACGAAGTAGGGCCCTCTTCCCGGGACCTTTGGGTATAAACTCAGGTTGAACCAAAGCTTCATTGGAATGAGTCGAGAAGGCAAAGTGAACCGCAGGTCATATGAGTTGGTGCCTGAAGTTTAGCTATCAAAACTGGATTACACTCGTAACTGCTGTACTCGTCAAGCTATAACACTTGGAACTATTCATCTAGGGAATGAAAAAATTTGCAAAGGAAGAGACTATTCTAACATAGATTAGCGTGCGCTTTTCTTAAAAATGAAATCTCAAGAACCTACGAGTTCTGAACCAGTTGCGTAATCCTTGATCATGCTCTGGCTGGCGCATATAGCTCGCCAGTATAATAGACGCACATTTGGACATTACTGCTTGAACTTTAGCGTTGTTGAGTTTGCTCACCTGAAAACTTGAAAAGGATTATAGTTAATCGTATTGAAGTCTATCCATTTATAAAAGTCGATAGTCGGTCCCTGATCTGTTTGCCTCCTTTCCATCACACATCAGTCTACCCAAACATTCAGGAACACTATCGACCACTCTTCTCATTCATTACAATCAGGCACTGTAAAGACTCTCCACTGGATATCGGAGCCGTGCTTTCTATCAGTGATATACCAGTCTATGGTACCAGTCCTCAGTACCAGTCCTCAGTACCAGTCCTCAGTACCAGTCCTCAGTACCATCTTTACCCATCTTGACCCTATGTCCCTCCTCACTCGGATTTCTTTCTCACCATGACACCACCAGATAACAAATTTTCTCCCCGTGCTTGCGAACTTCTCCAGCGCGGCACTCTTCCTCAATGGATATCCTTCTTCAGGGAGGTGGGCTTCTGTGAGAACAGACGCAACCCGGAGCGGAACTTGAGGGACAAGAAAGCTCGCCTACGGCAGTCGGTTGCTCAACTGACTGAAGAGAGTGCAGGGTGGATGGCTTTCGAAGCCCGAAGTCCCTGTAGGAATCCAGCTGGATGTTATAAAGTCACTTGTCAAGAGTGCATGTTCGAATTCTTGCGCGAGTTTCTGGTTGGGAAGCAGATCGCTTGGTGCGATAAAGCAATGATATTGCATGCTGGAGTTCCTGGAGTTCCTGGAGTTCCTAGAATTCCATCTCAACCAGTGGACATCGACATGCGGTTGTGGAGAAGGAATACAGCAGAAGATCAAATACGGTGCAGGAAACAACATCATATCTCTTACCTCGAGGGAATCTTCGGATCATTCTTGCCGTGTATGATGGTTGATTTGGTGCTGAACGAGTTACCAGAGCATGGATATGATGAACTTCAAAAGACATACCTTGCTTGGCGTAAGAGCTGGTATGCCTACAAGGCCAATCCGGAAGGCGAACTTGCGTCCGAGATAAGACGTGTCGGGGACATCCCGGGTGTGAAGGATGCTCTATCCATGTTAAACATGTGGGGAGACATCCTGAACGATCATACACTCTATGTCCAGGGCCACTATACAGAACTGGATATGTTGGGACTGTATGGCTTGGACCCTGCGGTGATCGAGTACTTGTTCTCGCACCGCTTCGAATGGGAAGAGGAGATTGAGTCCCTCGAAGCTTTTGCTGGTCTTGTGTATAGCCTCTTCAGTCCAGAATCTATTGGAATGTTGAGAACCATTCTTAGCCATATCAACGCCTATGGCCTCAGACTAGCAACTGCTGAGCATCTTGATTCTACGACACAGATGGACCTGCAAAGTGTGGTTGGCCGGTTCAGACAGCTATTCGATCGTTTTAGGGACACCCTTTGCGCGAGGTATCTAGAAGATGCTGGAGCCTCGGTTCCTTCATGATAAGGTGCTCGATAGAGACAGGCCGTGGATGGGGCCTTTCCTGGGTGGTGGGATATCAGAGTAAATGAAAGTGGTTACCGCTCTATAAACGCTTTTCTCCGCTTTGCTCTTGAGCTTCTTGTACTTTATTATATACAAATAGGCGTGGAACTGTCGGGAACACAAGGGATATCGCTACTGTATAAAGAGAACGGGGCTGAACTATCAGAAATATTAACGTATAGTCAACAGTATACACATTCTCTTATACTAAAGAAATGGCTTATTTGATTATGATGTGAGACAAGGGTCTTTACAGCCAGATTGTGATGAACGCTTACACATTCGAGAAGTTTTTAGTTAATGAATTCATAGACTTGGTGGCTTCTTTTTCTATACTTAAAGACTGCCTCACTCTTTCCTAACACGCTTCAAACCGTGTCATGCCCGAATACCATATTCAATGAGGAAAGGGGTTGTCGCTCTCAAAGGGACAGCTTCTGTAACGAGTTTAGCAAATAGTCCAGGAGACAGACTTACAAATAACGCGGCTATCAAATGCAGGCATCTTTAGTATACGGCTCCGGGGTGAAAAGGGTGACCTAGGTTCCTAGGGAAGTAGGTACTAATGTAGGTGAGAGCTGCCTTGATCATGCATACAAATACCTCGCAGCTTACAGATTTCTTGATCACGGAGTCTCATTTTCTGAATATGTATAACTAAGATGACTTTATTCTCTCGACAGCGGTAAAAGTCATGAAAGCTCATTCATATACCCCGCTTAGAATAACATTAGACTTGGAGCCATTCATCTTGCAAATTTTGGGAAAGCCTTGACTGCCGACTCTCATCAGCTACTTATTTCATCATACTCTCAGAAGACAAGCGTAGTGTCTGTAGTTAACCGGACGTGGTTTTGAGAACATAATTTATTCAATATACCTAGGTATGAATGATATCTGTAGCTGTAGATCAGAGTCGGTTGAGTTGGACAAGCAGGCAATATTTCCCAGCAATTACTTGCCAAGCTTGCACAGCTCATTTCATAGCTCAGCTTCCACTTTATTAGCAATAAAAACAACAATAACTCAAACATAAAAGTATCTGAGTTGTATAAAACCTGGTTGAAATCTTTGACTTATTCTCACTTACACTTTCCCTCCTTCCTTCTATGAAGGTGGAGGAGGTTGGAAGTGAAAGTGGAGGTGGACCCTTTCAACTTTTAGCACCCACCAACCGATAAGCATCCTTATCAGTTCCCGCTCCATCAACTTTTTTTCCTTTGCGCAACCAAACCCAGCAAAACATCCATCACCAACCAGCACTTGAAGCACTACTCGAGACTACAACCGACACAATGCGCCCCCTTACAGAAAAGGAGACACAGACTCTCTTCGAGAAGCTGGCAAACTACACTGGAGGCTCTCTCAAGAACCTCATCGCCCCTCTCGACGACTCTCCCAACGCTGATCGCTATGTTTTCCGCCTGGTTCGCGATCGTGTCTTTTACGTCCGCCTTTCCATCGCCAACTTGGCTACTTCTATTGCGCGAGAGAAGCTTCTGTCTCTGGGAACCTGTCTTGGTATGAACGGACCCAGATGCGAAACCTCGAGAACCTTGACTAACCACTAAACCTCTCTACAGGCAAGTTCACCAAGACAGGCAAGTTCCGTCTGCATGTCACAGCACTCCCCATTATCGCCGAGCACGCCCGCTACAAGATCTGGGTCAAGGAGAACGGAACCATGCCTTTCCTCTACGGCAGCAACATCGTCAAGGCCCACGTTGGCCGCTGGTCCGAGGACTGCCCTGAGCACCAGGGAGTCGTGGTTTACAGCATGAACGACACCCCCCTCGGATTCGGTGTCACAGCCCGCAGCACTGCCGAGGCACGAAGACTGGACCCTACTGGTATCACCTGCTTCAGACAGGCCGATTGTGGAGAATATCTCCGTGACGAAGACAACCTGTTTGCGACCGGTTAGAGTGGAAGGTGGCTTTACTTCGTCTGGCGTTGGGGTTATTTTTTATCATTCTTTGGCGTTGAGAGTGAAGGGAAAAAGAAACTTGCAATCAAGTCAATCATGCTTGGATTATTTGGTGGATTGGTAGATATAATCATCGTCATCATCAAAGCGCTGTATATGTTGAAATGTATTCGCTTGCCCCGTTTTGTCCATTTTCTTTTTTCTAGAAAGTCCCGTCTTTTTGTCCTATTCCATTACAGCCGAAATGATCTCCTGAGCAGGACTCACTGGCCTGCTGCCTTTACCAAAGAAGCCAACATGCTGTCGGTGGGCGACATACTCACTGTCAGCATAACCAAGAATCTTTTCAATCTCGACGCTTTGCTTCCCCTTGATCCGCGCGATCTCTGCAGCGGCATAGTTGACCAAAGCTCGGCCAACCTCCTCAGGGGGGCCCTCCCACATCTTGCCATCCGGTCCAGGAGCTGATCGTCGCTTGACTGTCACGAGCCGCACTACTTCCTGCTGGGCAAAGTGACCCTCAACATCAACAACACCAACCGGGAGCAGGCCAGCCTTGCCAATAAGTGCCTTGTAAGCCCCCGAGTCAATGTAGAGGGTGCCATGAGGATAGGGGGTGTGAAGCAGCCAAAAGTGACGGTCCCGAATCGGGTTGTTGGCAGGGACGAATCGGGTATGTAGAGGGGGCCAGGGGGCACCATTGCCATTGGAGGCTGACAGTGACAGAGCTGACGCTGAACGTGTCAGACCTTCAGCGCGCTCGTCAGGAGTGGGAGGGCTGCTCCCTCTTTGTATTGATTGGAGGTATTTCACAATGTTGAGCACGTTTCCTGGGTTAGAGGACCTCGTAATCACAGTCGTGACACCTGCGGAAGTGCCCAATCTGGCAGCGACAATCTTTGTACTCATGCCTCCAGTTCCAAGGGATGAGCCAGCACTGGAAACTTTTGAAAGTCAGCGCCCATAAGGCAAAACGTACGATTAAAAATGATTCTCACCATCAGCTTGAAGAGCGTCAATGTCCTCTACCACTTCAATGGGTTTGGCATCCGGATTGCTTCGGGGGTTCTTGTCGTATAGACAGTCAACATCTGTCATCAAGAACAGCATGTCGGCATGAATCATGGCAGCAGTGATGGCGGAGAGAGTATCATTGTCACCAAACTTGATCTCAGAAACAGCGAGTGTGTCGTTCTCGTTGACGATGGGAATAACACCCTGCTCCAGAAGAGCATGGAAGGTGTTCTGGGCATTGAAGTATCTAGTCCGCTAGAGTTTGTTTTAGTTCATGATCGCAAACAATAAGCAATTAAATAAAAGACCAACATACGTCTGCAATGTCGTTTCGAGTAAGGAGAATCTGAGCAATTGGCTGTCTGAGATGAGTAAACAAACTATCCCATAGACTCATTAGTCGACATTGACCAATGGCCGCGAGTGCCTGTGAAGCATCGTTAGACAATTCTTAAAATATTATGGTTTGAGAGTGACATTAAATCGAACCTGTAGCTGTGCGAGATGTTTAGGTCGCTTCTCTACATCCATACGCCGGAGCCCAACGCCGATAGCTCCCGACGAAACAATGACCACCCGGTGGCCATCCTTACGAAGCTTTACAGCCGTATCAACGATGAGAGTGAGAATGGGAAGAAGCGGTTCGTGAGTCTTTTCATCGACAATTGAGCTTGTTCCTGGAAAAGAAGGCCATGTGTTAGTGACGGATGGATGAGTCAAAGCTTGGTGTTGAAAGTGGTACGGTACTCACCAAGCTTGATAACGATGGTCAAGGACTTTGTCCCGCCGTTTCCTCTCATGACTGCGAGATTAAAAAGAAAGAAAAACAAGTCAGTTAATGCCGCTTAAACTGTATGATAAAATGCAATGCCAGTGGTAAAGACTGATGCTTTCACATGACAATACGTGCTCTACACAGAGATGGAGAGAGACATATATATCATATATGGACAAATTCAGCAAGACAGGCTCTCTTTACACGGCGCAATTCAACCAAGATGAATGAAGCAAAGAGAAGAGAAATCAGGAAACTGCTCACACTGAAAGATACCTTCACTCGTCATTTTCAGACGCCCTTGTCGCTTTTGCGAGTGTGGAACCGAGGATGGGATGTATAGAGCTGGGCGCAGGTTGATCCTGGGTAAACGTTGCTCGATAGTCAAGGTGATTGGATCTGTGCCCTTTACGCCCTTGTAGAACCTCCCCCGGTATCCCCCAGACTCCGAAGTCGCAAAAATGGGTCGGCAAAACTTGCTGATTGGACAACTTTTCCGAATCTCTTTCTGCCTCTGCCTGCCCTGCCTGCCTGCCGGTTAGGTTAGGTTGTTTTCCGCTTTGGAGTCGTCACCTTCACCGCCTTTGGCTAAAATGGGCGTGGCAGAATTTGTGTTGAAGCTGTTGGAGAGTGGAGGCTAAGACCTTGGCGAGAAGGTCAAAAGAGATCCCGTCGTTGATAATTCAAGGTCCCAGATCCCGAATTCCGGCACGAGCACCAATACCCTCGCCGACGCCAAAGTCGACGTCAAAGACTCATCAGTGACCCCTTCGCAATGTCATCTGATCCAACAAATACTCCCAGCGCCACAGCTAGCGCATCGACTACTTCGAATGATGTCCCAAGAGGAGTCCAGAATGACCCTGCAGTAACCGGTTTCTCGCCAGAAGTGTCAAAATGGATGAATTATTTTAAGATGATCTCGGGTCAAATGACACCCGAAGGCAAATTCCACTACCGAGAATGGGTACATACCGTCGAGGAGGAGAAGGACATCAAACGCTGCGAAGAGTTCCGCGACTGGCTCTTTACATATTCCCCCACCGTGCGCTTCATGTCAGAAAAGATCCGCGACCTCAATGGACGAATAGACTCTTCCAACGTTTACTGCCGCCGGTGCCCTTCATATCTCAATGCCGATGGCACCGTTCTGCGACAATCAGGCGGGTTCAGCCCCGAGCATGGCATCCTGATATGCGCCAACGAGATCCGGAGCCGAAAACATCTCGAAGATACGCTTGCGCATGAGATGGTGCACGCGTGGGATACGCTTCGGTGGAAGAACGTCGACTTTGTGGGCAAGCCGGGGAACTTGAAGCACGCCGCATGTACAGAGGTTATTTGAATTTGCATACCCAACAAAAGACAAGGCACTGACTGTATTCACAGATCCGAGCTTCAATGCTTAGTGGCGAATGCAGATGGGCTAAAGAAGCTTTCACCAGAGGCAACTGGAAATTAACACAGCAATTCCAAAATTGCGTTCGCAGGCGAGCTATAGACTCCATTGTCGGCAGAACTGCGTGTAAGGATGATGTTGAGGCAACAAAGGCTGTCAATTCAGTGTGGGATTCATGCTTTGCAGATACCCGACCATTTGATGAGGTTTATAGGTAATGTGGTAGTATTCTACCAGAAACTGTGTACGATATATGAGCATGGCAAGAGGCGCTCTCAAATGGAACACGATGCCTCTCCATCGGATACGCCAATACTATCAACGATACCCCTTGAAGATGCCGATGCAATTCTTTAATCCTTTGTAACAATTCTGAAATGATGCCACAATGGAAGCCCTATACGCCAACTGATGCAAACGGTCAGGTTCCGCTTTTAAATATTACAAATTAATCAATCGCCAATAAACGCCATCCAGTCCTTATCCATTCGTCCATATTGTTTAGGTTGTCATTAAATCGTTATAGGCCCTTTTCGCGGTTCGAGGCGCGTTCGCCCTTGACGCAGTGCTTGATGATCCAAGGGTGCTGTTGAATCTGCTCAAGAGGAATTCGCTTCTCAGGATCCAGCACAAGTAGCTGTGGTTTTGTTAGCTATCATGGTCGTCAAAGTAAGGGGCATAATGACGGGACATACTCTTTTGATGAGATCTGTAGCCTCAGGGCTAACCCATGTTGGGATAGACATATCGGCACGAGCGATCCTTCGTTGGGTCATCACTGGCGTATCCTCGAAGGGCGCTTCACCCACAAGAAACTCATACGTCAGGACGCCCAAACTCCACAGGTCAACCTTTTCGTTGTAAAAGTTGTCAGAGGTGCCAGGCTTGATCATCTCAGGAGGCAGGTAGTCGAGAGTTCCGCACATGGTCTTCCTTCGGTTGTTGGGGGCGTGCACACTCCATCCAAAATCCGAGATCTTGATCTCGCCGTGAATACCAACCAAGATGTTCTCAGGTTTGATGTCTCGGTGGATGACATGCTTTCGGTGTAGGTAGCGCAAGGCTGATGCCATCTGGGCAATGTACTGAGCAGCCTTCCACTCAGGGAACCGGCTCTCTTTTCGGAGAAGCTTGTACAGCTCACCCTTTCCGGCGAACTCAAGAATCAAAAACACTCGCTTGCTGTCGTGGAAGTGGCCGTATAGCTGAAGGACATTGGGATGTCTCAGGTTGCTCTGAATCTCGATCTCGCGGCGAACCTGCTTCTCGACTCGGCCGGCCTGCAGTTCATTCTTGTGAAGGACCTTGAGGGCACAGATGAAGCCTGTTGTTCTCTCTCGAGCAAGATAGACTCGTCCAAACTTGCCCTTACCCAGAGGGCGGCCGATCTCAAACATACCCAAGTGGAATTGCTTGGGAACGCTAATCTGTTCAGGCAAGGTGACTGATTTTCGGTCCTCGGAAGTCTCATCCGATGTTCTCGACGAAGAAGGAAGGGCTTTTCTTGTGGGGGATGGAGGAGGGTTGTTGACTTTTCGTTGAGCAGCCTGGGATGGCAGCATTACAGCAGCATTGGCATTGCTGCTTTGTGACTGAAGGGCGACCTTGAAGAGGTTGGGACGGGATGCCCCATGAGTTGATGTCGAAGAAATAGTCTACGCTTGTCAGCAATCGATACAACACCAAGATCGATGTGATGGTGAAGTCTCACCTTGCTCTTGCTGTAGAGCTTAGAACCATCGCCGAGGGGATCGTTCTCATCGTTGACGGACATGCGCTCGAAGCGCGCCTCAATGGTACGAGTGGCCATGATTAAGAGGAATTATGGGATGGGCTGTTGATGTTAGTGAAAGACGGACGAGGAATTGAAGAAAGACGATGGACGGTGCCTTTTTGAACGGTTGCAGTTCTATAAAGTCGGTCGGTCGCTTAAGCTGGGGTCGGCTACCCAAACAAAGTGGTTGCTAGGCAACGAGGGGACCGCACTAGCTAGCAATTGGCAGATCGCCTGAGACGAAGGCGGCAAAGACAAGTTTCTGGCGATCGACCCACTAAATGAACAGCTGAGAACAGATTAGGACTTGCATAAAGAGTTAAGTCGTTGTGAAGGAGATCCAACTATTCTAGCTGTCAATTTAATCGGGAAGAAGTGTATCAAGGTAGTAGATAGATAAGTTCTAGTTCACATAGATCCATTACTACATACCCAATTAGGTGGATGATCTGGACTAGGTACTCTAGAGATCCATACCCAAGAAGATGCAGCGCCCAGTCAAGCCCAGCTGACAACTGATGTCGATGCTCAGGTACGTAGTGTGCATTATCAAAAGTATCAACGCATGTAATACATTGCCATGTTGCTTACATTCAATGTTGTGAATATGGTTCTCATGAATAAGCTGAACCATGTATCAGATGCTTCTAACAAAGCCTCCACTATCAACTTCCGAGTAGCGGATGTAAACAGAGGGGAAACTGTCCCTGACTTCCAGTAGGAAACGGGAAGTGGTCATGGCGGGGAACCAAAAAATATCAGTCATATCTTCTTCCTTGGAAAGCTACAAATCGGGTGTAAAACTGCCTCTCCTTAGGGTAATCAACCACTTCGAGTCATCGAATCAACGCTCAGAAGACAGTAAAGAAACTGCCAAAAATTCCCCCACCATCCACAGTCATCCATCTCAAGCAGCCAGACCTAAGGAATAGGGCCCATCCAAATCAGCCCAGCCCAGCCCAGCCCAGACATACAGTACAAGTCTTTGTAACAGGCTTGTGACTCACGCACTCCTGCTTCACTTTTATTGTACCCCTACGACTTTTCAAATCAGGGTGGATGAAGTCAATTCGTTTTTTGTCACTATCTCCAACGACACTGCCCACAACAGTATCAACAAACTTTCCAGCAGCGTCGTCCTTATCAAGGCAACTTAGTGTTTCCCATTTTAGTTCCAGGTCCCGTTTTACGGCCTGCGCAAAACCACCCCGCACTCGCACATTTGCGACCTCACGACCCCTCAACGCTTTCAAATTGCAAAAGTCGCAGAAGCGCACCAAAGACACAATGACTTCCAGCGCGACAACCCTCAAGGGCCAGCCCCTCGACAAGGCTGTTCTCGAATCCATCCTCCGACGACGCATGTTCTATACCCCCTCCTTCGAGATCTACGGCGGCGTTGGTGGTCTGTTCGATTATGGCCCTCCCGGCTGTGCACTTCAAGCGGCCGTCATTGACCAATGGAGGAAACACTTCATCCTTGAGGAGGACATGCTCGAGGTTGACTGCACTGTCCTGACTCCTCATGAGGTTCTCAAGACCAGTGGTCACGTCGATAAGTTTGCCGACTGGATGTGCAAGGACCCCAAGAACGGCGAGATTCTCCGAGCCGACCACTTCGTCGAGGCCATTCTCGAGGCCCGCCTGAATGGCGACAAGGAGGCCCGTGGCCAGAAGGTGGAGGAAAAGGAGGAGGACCCTAAGAAGAAGAAGAAGAAGGCCAAGACCGAGGCTGTCAAGCTTGACGATGCTGTTGTCCAGGAATACGAGGAGGTCCTTGCCAGAATCGACAACTACGGTGGCCCTGAGCTCGGTGAGCTCATCAAGAAGTACGACCTCAGAAACCCTGCTACTGGTGTTCAGCCTGCAGAGCCCGTTTCGTTCAACCTCATGTTCCAGACCTCTATCGGCCCCAGCAGCAACTACCCTGGTTACCTCCGTCCCGAGACTGCTCAGGGCCAGTTCCTGAACTTCGCCAAACTCCTTGAGTTCAACCAGTCCCAGATGCCTTTCGCTTCTGCCTCCATTGGCAAGTCATACCGTAACGAGATCTCTCCTCGTGCTGGTCTGCTACGAGTCCGCGAGTTCCTCATGGCTGAGATCGAGCATTTCGTCGACCCTGAGGGCGGCAAGAAGCACCACCGATTCCACGAGGTTGAGGACGTCGAGCTCGTCCTTCTCGACCGTGATACTCAGCTGTCCGGTAAGACCCAAACCAGGACTGTTAAGATTGGCCAAGCTGTTAAGGATGGTCTCGTCGATAACGAGACTCTGGGCTACTTCCTTGCTCGCATCCACCAGTTCTTGGAGAAGATTGGTATCGACATGACCAAGCTGCGCTTCCGTCAGCACATGGCCAACGAGATGGCTCACTACGCTTGTGACTGCTGGGATGCCGAGTTGTTCACTAGCTCTGGCTGGATTGAGTGTGTTGGCTGTGCCGACCGAAGTGCTTACGATTTGAGCGTGCACGCCAAGAAGACCGGTGCTCCCCTGGTTGTGCGTGAACAGCGTGAGACGCCCCTTGTTATTGAGGAGTGGCAGATTGATATTGAGAGGAAGAAGTTTGGTCCTCAGTTCAAGAAGGACGCCAAGACTGTCGAGGCTGCTCTTCTGGCTACAACACAGGAACAGCGAGAGAAGCTCGCCAAGGAGTTGAGCGACAACGGCAGCATCACCCTTGAGGTTGCTGGTGTTGGCGACGGCAAGGTCCAGGTCAGCAAGGACTCTATTGCCATCGAGTTCCGTAAGAGGGTTGAGAACACCCGCGAGTTCGTGCCTAACGTCATTGAGCCCTCATTCGGTATTGGCCGTATCCTCTACTCTTTGATGGAGCACAGCTTCTGGACCCGTGGTACTGAGGGTGGTGATGAGGCCCGTGGTGTAAGAGCCCCCTTCCCCCAAAATGCATACAATTATTTACTAACATTCTAAAGGTCCTGTCTTTCCCTCCTACAGTGGCCCCCACCAAAGTTCTACTTGTTCCCCTTTCTTCCAACCCTCAGTTCAAGCCTCTGCTTAAGCAGCTTTCGCAACGTCTTCGCAGCGCCGGTATCTCTAGCCGTGTAGATGACTCATCTGCCAGCATTGGCAAGCGATATAGCCGAAACGACGAGCTTGGTACTCCTCTCGGCATCACCATCGACTTCCAGACAGCTCAGGATGGCACGGTCACCCTGCGAGATCGTGACAGCACCAACCAGGTCCGAGCTGAGCAGGAGAAGATTATTGACGCCATCAAATCACTTGTGGATGGCAGCAAGACCTGGGCCCAGATTGAGAGTGAGCTCCCCAAGTTTGAGGGTCAGGAGGTTGAGGTTGCTGCACGATAGAGCAAGAAAAGGGATAAAAGTAGCATATACGAAGGGAAATGTAATTTATTAGATGTCACTTGGCACAATCATTTGTCAAAACAATGAACGTCTAGGCAGGAGTTAGGATTTGTCCAGTTGAATCTACGGATACTGGACAACGCACAAAAAGACCTAGGCTAGGCAATGGAAAGTTTCTTCCTGTCAGATGTTTCATTTCTCTATATAACGTCACATATTTGCACCCAATTCTTTAGCGATATTTGCTTAATATATCGTCCTGCTATCGAGGCCCAAGATCTCCACACGGATAAGCCGCCGATTGGTCCATGTTCAGTCACCCGCTGGCTCTCCTGAAATTCCTGAATCTCAATAGCGTGCCATTGACGCAGAGCTCGGACGAGAAACAAGGTTCTTCAAGATCTGCAAATTCTGTAGCAGAGACGGAAGAATCGAGCCGATCGAAGTGGGTGTCAGGAAATATCCTATAATGAGGGCTAATGGTGAGGAATTGAAGATAAAGAGGGTTGTGTGATGACTGTCTCGAGTGATGATTTGGCTGGTATTCCACAAGACAGACTTGGTACGGTCTGTCTTCTCCCTTCAATTCATGTGAACAGGATCAAGGCCTAGACATTATACTGGAGCTGGTAAGATTGAATTTTGTTGTCGAGGTGAAAGAGTGTTTATCTCCAGTTTTACAGCGACGTCGACGGGGTTGTGTCGTGTGAAGTGGTCTTTATTGGAGACCTTAGTATGGTATCTATATCCGTATGTGTTAACTAGGACCATCTGTGAGGGTTTGCTATGTAACAGAATAATACCCTGTCTACCTGGCTCGTGTTTCTGTTCGGCTGCTGACATGGGTGCACATCAAACAATTCGTCAAATTCAGATGAGATTGATTCATGAGATGTCGTCTGGTATGGCCCGTATGGGTCTAGGCTCTTGAGCGACGGCGGCTATTTGACGCCATGAGTAGCGGAAACTTTGTAGAGTTTCTACCTCTCAGGATAGGCCTCCTTAGTATTCATGAACATCGTCATAAAACTTGTGCCACTGGGCGGTCTGCAAACGTGAGAGCACAAGATATAACCTCTCGTAGACGACCGTAAGAGAGAATCAGGACTGGCGAGCTAGGCATTATGTTTTTCTGAGCCATGACCTCTGCCTTTGCTCTCCATTTCTAATAATAAAAGGGATCTCTAATAATGTCCTAGATCGGAACGCCATGGTCACTAGATGAGGAATGGTGGTGCGTGGCGATGTGCTTGAAACGCAACAGACAACCTTGATACCAGTAACCGTTTAAGGTTGAAAGGCTGGTGCATCACAGGAACGTGAAAGTGTAATATGGTGATAAGAACTAGGCATCTGTGTACCATAAGTTAATCACATCGATACTAGAAACGCATCTCAATAGTAAGGGAACAACTCTTGCTGTATGCATTTGGAATTTGAACCTGGCTCTCCTGAGAACGCAGGTCTGTCTATCAGCTGTAGGTACCTAATTACAGCAGGGAGACCCTACATTGACCGGCTTGATCAGTAGCGAACGGCTCGGGCCATGGATGGGTTGGCACTGGTTGTAAGAAGCTCTTCACGACTGGGCGCGCATATGATCAGCGCAAACAAGGTGGGGCACTATTTTGGTGCTCCTGAGAAAGGCATTACTGTATTTGCAGTTGAAGCTAATATGATCTGGACTTGTCTAACTGTGCGCTATTGTCATTGCTTCGTCTCACTATTTTCTGGGTTTCTAGAGACAATAGGGACATAGGACACAAACCAGTAAAGATTTTTCATTTGGATCTACCTACTAACGTGGTGGTTTGTTACCGCAGCTCTCAATCGTTGAGGGAAGATCCCGTCCACTCCCGCGGGCATGCACGTTATTAAACGTCTCCCCAGGTTGGCTGGTCATTTATCCCACTTCTCCCAACGGACAAATGCAAGTAATCAGACCCCTGGGCTCTTACATTCAGTAACATCCAACCTGTGCATAGACAATCCAATCTAGGGGTCAATCTCCACCTATTCATGTCTTTGGGGGCTTTTTACCTGAAGATATCCATTGCATCCACTATACCTAGGTATGGATCGAAGCTGGACTGGGCAGCTATGGAGGCCAAGTATTAGCCACAGGCTCAGTACCTAGCCACTGTCCATTATCGCCTACCTAGGGGGTGAGAGAAAGCAGGCATGGACAGATCCTAAGTTTAGGATACCGAAAATAAATAGCCTAAAAATCAGTCTAGGGCAGCCTAAAGTGACTAAATTATTTTGTCCTAATGGATGGCCCCGAGGATCGCCCAACTCCTGTCTCTACCCAAGTTTGCAAGCTACAGCGCATCGCTGCGGGCAGGCGCAAGCCCGACTGCCACTGGAACTTCCCCGCCCCTCCTAGTCTGACACTTTTGCGGCGGGAGAATACCTCAGTGCTTGAGAACTAGGGGTCATTTATTGCTCCTTCCCCACCTTTCTGCTCCTCCTTCCCCTTCGCATTCTCTGGTCTAAACTTGGAAGGCCATCCACACCCTGGACCTGCCCTTTCATTCTTATTCAGTGTTTGTTGCAGATAGTTGCTTCTTCTTCCTCTGTCAACAACCAACTTCTTCATAGCCCTGGTACTGCGGCTTCTGGCTTCTTATCACGAGCTGCAAGTAGACTTGCACGCACGTTTCGTAGCCGCCTCGCACCAACAAGCTTTCTTTGTGTTGCAGCTATAGGCGCCATCCGTCATCCCAGCGCCAGCACCTCCACTCCAAATCTAACCCCCGTGCTTGTCACTGGCGAGCTACCAACCTACCTCGCCCCTTCTGATTCTGACCGCTGCTCCAACACGATTTCTGAATACATGATCTCTTTATTCCGTCGCTGAGAAGGCCTTGTTTTGCGCCCAGGATCAGTTTTTTCTTTGATCCTTGTACGAGTGCCCTTCAATATTACCCACAGCAGACCGCCCAGAATACTTGAACAGAGTGCTCCTGAGTTGGTCGCCTCTCAGAACAGCCCACCGCTCGCCATCAGATCTGAAAGACAGCAAGCGTACGATCCGCCATAAACTGTTTGCGCTCTCTCTTGCAGACGGGCTTACTTTTTCTAGTCACCATCAAATATTACTTGCTGCATCCTGCAGTCAACGTGATTCAAGATGGCTCAAAACAGGTATGCTACTTCTCCTATATTTGGCGAATGGGGTACTATTTCGGTGTCATGGCGGGGTGAAGGCCATGATTCCTCCTTTCGGGCGATGCTCGCATGTGCTCTTTTGGCCATGGAAGTCAGCCGCCCAACAGATTGGAAGAATCTTATTGCTGCGCAATCCTCCTTCTTCATATTGTCAATGCTTTATTCTTCAGGGGTAATCAGCAGATCTTGTGAAGAGCAGGCTGTTTAGCGTCAGCAATTCACCACAAGGCACGATTAATGCGTTCATCGAATAGATCACTAACAGCATGCAGTATGTACTCCTCGGGGCAGTTCATGAACCCAGGCCCTGCGCCTCGGCCTCCCACAGATCGACCGCGTTTGAACCTAACGCCCAATGCCAACCTTCCAGGAAGCATGGCCAATATGGCTATTTCCCCTATTCGAAGTACTGCAACCTCGACGTACACCGGTTCCACCATCTCCCTTCCGATCGCTCGCCAGCAGTCCAACAACACCGATGGTCTAGGCGGAGTAGCCGTTAAGAAGGAGGGCTGGGCGTCAGTCAAGGAGAGCAAAAACTTCATTCAACCCTGGAAGCAAAAATACCTAATCCTCCGTAAAGAGTCGCTCGATTTCCACAAGACCGAAGGCGGCAAAGTTTCTTATACCCTTTACCTCAGAGATGTAGTTAATGTCGGACGAGTCGAAGCCGCCGGTACCATCTTCGAAATCAAACGCAAGCCAGATGGTTCGTCTAACAGCCCCGGCGATGACGATGGTCAGACAAAGACCCTTCAGATCAAGGTAAAGAGTGACGATGACTTGTACGAGTGGATTGACTTTATTTATGGCGCCTGCCCAGGTATGGGCGGAGTCAGCAATCCTACTAACTTTTCCCACGCTGTACATGTCGGTTTTGATCCAAAGACTGGAGAATTCGTCGGTTTACCACCAGAGTGGTCGAAGCTCCTCAACTCGTCGGCGATCACCAAGGAGGATTATGAGCGAAACCCCCAAGCTGTCTTCGAGGTCCTCGACTTCTATACCGATCTCGCCAAACGAGCTGAGAACCCTAACCAGTACCCCAGTTTGACACCAACTCCTCCTGCCCAAAGCCAAGGCAACAAACAGCTTGGGTATGGCAGTGGTAACTCTGTAGCACCTCCTCGACCTGCGCCGCCGGCTCCTTCTCAGCGCCCAGGTTACAACCCTTCTCCTGTCCAACCCAACCCCAATGCTCCCCGCCGCCCTGCCCGACCCGATGAGCGTCCTGCTCAGCAGGACCAGCAGCAACAATACCAGCAGCGCCAGCAAATGCAGCAAATGGCGCCCAACTACATGTCTCAGGATGCTTTGAGAGAAGAGCAGCGCAAGAAGCAGCTAGAGGCTCAGAGACAGCGGGAGCGTGAGATCGAGGAGCAGAACCGACGTGACCTAGAGGCTTACAATGCTTCTCTCCCAAAGACCAAGGTTCCCCTTGCTCAGCAGGAGATTGGTGGTGGCTACAGCTCGTCTTCACAGTCTGACCGCTTCAACCCCTCACGAGCAGCCCCCCCTGCGCCAAAGGCCTCGCAACAGCAGAGCAACCTTCGAGCACAGCGTCCTGCTCCCTCACCCCCAACCGCCTCCTCCCAGCGCCCACCTCTGGCTTCTCAACCCAGTTCTGGTGCTCTAAGAGATCCTACCCAGGCACAGCGAACTCCCAGGGCCGACAATGGCGCTGCGAATGCACCCCGTTACGCCAACGGAAACCAGTCGCCACAGACCCGACAGCCACAGCAGCAGACGCAGGCTTCACGCCTGCCCGCTCCTGTCAAGCCTCTCAATGTTGCACCAAAGCCTAGTCAAACTCAGCAGCAAGCTGATGGCGTTAAGGCCGCCGAGGCTGCTCTTACCGCTAAGCCATCACCCTCAGAGCGCAAGCAGGACGTCAGGATGTCCACTATGTCTGAGAGCGAGGTTATGGCTAAGCTTAAGGAAGCAGTCTCTAAGGACGACCCCAACGTTTCCTACTCTAAGCAGAAGAAGATTGGACAGGGTGCTTCTGGATCAGTTTACGTTGCAAAGATTAAGGAGACAGCGCAGGGCATTGCCCGCGATATTCTGCGTGCCCAGGGCCCTCGGGCCCAGGTTGCCATCAAACAAATGGACCTCGCACATCAACCTAGAAAGGAGCTTATTGTGAACGAGATCATGGTTATGAAGGACAGCCGGCACCGCAACATTGTCAACTTCCTAGATGCTTTCTTGCGTAACAACAACGCAGAGCTATGGGTTGTTATGGAGTTTATGGAGGGTGGTGCTCTCACTGATGTGATTGACAACAACCCTTCGATCTCGGAAGAGCAGATTTCCACTATCTGCCACGAGGTAGGTTCGGTGTCGCAATGTGCGCATGCCCACAGCTAACGTTTTTTTTTTCAGACTTGCAGCGGATTGCAGCACTTGCATTCGCAAAATATTATTCACCGTGATATCAAGAGTGACAATGTCCTACTGGACGCTCGCGGAAACGTCAAAATTAGTAAGTTTGAGCTTGAATATTACCATGTCTCCTGTGCTAACTATCTGCAGCTGATTTTGGCTTCTGCGCCAAGCTGACAGAGACAAAGTCCAAGCGAGCCACCATGGTGGGAACCCCCTATTGGATGGCCCCCGAGGTCGTCAAGCAGAAAGAATACGGTCCTAAAGTCGATATCTGGTCTTTGGGTATTATGGCTATCGAAATGATAGAGTCTGAGCCGCCATATCTCAACGAGGAGCCCCTGAAGGCCCTGTACCTAATCGCAACCAACGGAACTCCTCGGCTCAAGAAGCCCGAGAAACTCAGCAAAGAACTCAAGGCGTTCCTGTCAGTCTGTCTTTGCGTTGACGTCAAGAGTCGCGCTTCGGCCGACGAGCTGCTGGCTCACGATTTCTTGCGCCACGGTTGCCCGCTTAACAGTTTGGCCGATCTGTTGGCTTTCAAGAAGCATGCCAAATAAAGAGCGACGATGAATATTTGGAGGAGCAGACGCTCATGTTGCAGTTCGGCATTTTGAATGAGGTTTGAAAGCAAGGTGGCACATATATCCCTCTGATGTTTTTTCCCTCTTGGCGTTTACGGGCGAAAGTTCTTTGACACGTCGCACTTGGCAAAGATGTTGTTCTACGTGTGGTGACTCTTCACCTATTTGGCGACAACTAGTCCAAGAAGTCTCATTACGCGGTATCGATGATGATGATATGCCATGAAAGATGGGGCAAATACCCAGTGTATTAGGAGTCTGGTGATATTACGGACTCTTTGACACTTTTGAACAGGCTGCACGGGGCAGCACTGTCTGTCCCGGCCATGAAGCAATAGTGACATTTTGAGCGCAATTGGGAACTATTAGTCGCAGGAGGGTCACTCCGAAAGAGCATAATAAAAGACGACCTATATAGAGAAAATAAGAATCGGGATGCCTCAACGGTACCCCGGATTTCTGTTGCAACATGACTTGGTATAAATTGCGGACCACTCTATGTTTACATGCAACTGGAATATTCATGAAGCATTCCAGTCATCCAACTGTGATGTCAGGAATAGAACATTTGGCATTGCTGTCCGTAAGCCGGGGGACTGCGGTAAGTGCGGGCCGCTATCTGAAACAGGGCCAAGCGAGAGACGTCGCCAAAACTCGGCTGGCCGATCAATTGATGAAGGGGAGGGGGGGAAGAGTAAGAGCTGCGTTTCGAGATACTGTACTCATGACAACCCCTGAGCCATTGACCAAGATGCTCATGCGGGTGCATATGTACGTGTAGGGGGCAGAAAGCCAGGGGTGATGGACAATAGGGCTTGTTTCATTGAGAGGCTAATAGATTCCCCGTCGAGGCAGTACGGTTTGTGGTTGGCTCTGCTGTCAGGAAGGGGGCTCGCAAGAAGTGCGAACTGTCATCAATGCAGCCAATGGGAGCCCACGTTTGCAGAAGCGTCAAAGTGAAAGAGAGGTAATCCAAAGGTGCACAGGGGAAACAGGAGGAGACCTCCGTCGGGTATGAACGAAATATAGTGTTGAAGAAGCAATGCTTGTATGGTAGTAGAGTGGCTGCCGCGAATTAGATTGCAATTGTGCTGTTTGAGCTATCACGAAGTGTTTGGTTTTGAAGACGCCCAATCGAGTCTTGATACCGAGTTTGGTCTGTTGGGAACTTTGAAGATATACTGGTAATCGATGACTACTAGGCAGTAGTTACTACATAGCACCTAGTAGTAATCTGTAGGTGATATTCTAAAGTACCTAACTACAGTACAAGTCATGAAAGAGACATCAGTTGGTAGGTAGGTAGGTGGCTTGGCAACCCCTTAACCCCCCTTTGGATATCAAAGCGAGACACAAGACGATGAGACGATTGAGTTATCTGAGTACGTTGGAGAACAAAACCAGTCCAACGTCCGCAGGTACAAAGTTAATTTGTATTTGTTTGACAGAGTTTCCCTCCCGATGCACAATGCCGCAACGTTCTCGGGTACGTGCCGACGTAATGATTCCCGTTTAAACATGGAGTCTTATGGGGGCATGTGGAGAATCGAGGTTTACACACAAATGCAACAAGCAACCTAGCCAAGAAAGAATAGTCTATGCAGCAGTTTAGATAAAGAAAGAGATATCAAACCAGTCCTTTCATATGTCTTTTCTGCAAACAAAACTTCAATAAACATTAATGCGGACTCGAATATTAGCAAACTGTTTATCGTTCTGAAAAGTGGTTACTGTGGAGTCTGACAAGATCTGGTCTGTACATCCATGCTCGTATCATACAGTACAAGACAGATAGACCTCGTGATTCCGGTCGGCTAAAGCTTCGCTACCTACTAAACAGCAGCAGAATGTCAAAAAACGGAGAAGCCTCATTTATTCCAGTACTTATGATCTATGTCTGAGAAGTTTCACAGCCGTTTGTACTGGCTGAATTACCCAGTACTAAAGTTAAGACTTGGCAGCCAACCAGGACTGTGACATCTTGAACTACACACCAGATAATAACTCCATTCAGTGGCATCGGCCACCGGAACAGTTGGGTTGCAGCCCGTGTTATGGTGTTTCCTGATCAATTCGTCTCTGTAAGTTCCAAGACGAAGCCGGACCAAATAAAGCAAAATGCACGCGGTTGTTCCGTGACAAGTGGACGCGTATACATGTACTGTACAGCCCTGATAGGAATGCGCACAGCCTGGCTGCGAGAATGGAAGCCAACCTTGGTGCTGGAACTTCTTGTCATCACTTCTCTTGACGAATCCACTAAAATTGCTGCTTTTGCTTTTGCTTTTGCCGGGGGAAATGCCTCGAGAAAACTGGACGGGAGGTATCTGTAGACCACTAACAATCGCCCGTTGAGTGACAAGAATCCATGGCATCCATGAGGTTTCCCGAGTACGTGAAAGCAACCTACCTACTACCTGTCATGGAGGTCCGGGTTCAGGTACGAGCATGTACAGGGCACACGCTAAGAGCCCAGTTACAGTAGCAAGTCTGCCGAGCCCGGTCAGGGCACTTCAGGTCGATGCCTTGTTCCGTCCACTAGTACCTTAGTACCTTAGTAGCTGCCCGGGCTGTCTTCCAAGGCCCTTCTTTCTAGTTCTCCTCTTCGCACATCGCACATCTCGACTCCTGCTTCCTCCCTCACCCCCCGTTTCGTGCCCCATTCCCCATAATCGCGCGCCTCGCTCGTCTACTTCTCCAGGCCCAGTCGAAAAATCTTCCTTTTTGTACTTCTTCAATGAGGCCTGTATATTGATCGTATCTTTGTTTGTGCCCTCTTCCCCCCATCCCCCGACATAGTCCCCTTATTACATTCTCTATTCTTTTTTTGCGCCCTCTCTCAAGCCGCAGGCTCGGACGACGCTCAACGACCACAACTGTCCAAAAATCCACGTCAATTGCATCTTCGCTTGAGCAATAAATTGCTTCGCCCCAGTCGTTGCGGTCTCTCCAATTATTTAGAATCACGACCTGTTCACGGCTCAGGCAGGCCTTGTCCTTCCTATACGCACGAGCGAGCATCTTTTGTAATACCGGCGGTTCCTGGATTTCTTCCTGTTCGCATCGCGCTCCTTAAATCCAGCATCCCCGTTTCTGTCGAATACGCTCGAATTAGTGCCCTCCGACGCTTCCACGCCGGTATTTCCTCGTCTATCACTCGAGATCGTCTCAACAACAGCTACTAGACTGTTTTCTAGACGATTTCCATCTTTGGGGTTGTCTTTTCCGCCGTTAGAAACGATTGAACGTATTGATCCTCTAGGTGATCAGTCGATCAGTCCCCCGCCGAGAATAATAATCAGCTATCCGGCCCGACACTTCTCTGTGTCACCGTCTCATGAGGTCGGCTAGATAATCGATAATGTCAACTTCTAGATCCGAACATTTGACTCTCGGCTACGCCTCTCAGTCTGGCAGTCAACCTCGTTCTGGTTCTCCATCAGCCAGCAACTCCCCCATCGATCCTCTGCCGCCTTCTCGGTCTCCATTCGGTCTATCCGGTGGTCTCAACCCTTCAAACAAGATGGCGGGCAATTCGCGATCCGGGGCTGGTTCTCCGTCGCACGACATCCCTGGGTCTAGCCGCCTGTTCTCCAAGAGGTTCGTCTACCCTAGAAACGTGTTTTTTTGCTCCCCTTGACTTAAGAGAATGCTTTCTTCTTTGGTTGCTTGACCAACCTACGATTATTGTACATTGCTGACATAGACTTGTCCCACCCAACAGAGCTCGTGAGATTCAGGCTCAGGAAGGCGTATCAGGTATGCCTCTTTGGGGCGGTCCTCCCACGAGCGGTAACTCCACGCCGCTACGCGAGAACATTCCCGAGTCCCCTACCGATGGATTTCCAGACTTTGCTCAGCTTCCTACCCCGGACTCAATGCCTCAGACAAGGCGCGCTCGCGCTGGCACGGTGCCCTCTCGATTTTCTCCTGGGGGCGCGGGTAACGGCATACCTGGCATCCCAGGATTAGCTGCCAAGACCAACAGGCCCACGCCAACTCAGAGTCCCTTCAAATCGCCTTCTCCTAACCCTGACGGACAGGAGAACCCTTCCAGCAGCTCGACGCTTCTTTCCCGTCTCCGCGCCGGTTCCATGCCTCAGAGGAGCCAGTTTGCCCCGATTCCTGGAACCAATTCGCCCTTTGGACCTTCGATCTTCAGCAGTTGGAATCCCACAGGCGTTGGCCGCGAGAGGGCATCTACCTTGGCAAGCATCGCCAGTGTTGGCTCCAATGGCCCTAGCTCTCCTGCTCAGTCTCAGTTCTCCAAGGAAGGAGGCGGTGAGTCAGATGTCCACATGAGAACTTTGGATTATCTTGGTCTCGCAGAGACCCCACAGCCTCCCCGCGCACAGCTCGCAACTCCTTACCTGGCCAATCTCGACTTCACCAAGCAGGCCAGCCGGTTTCGATCTTACTCGGTTAACAACAAGGACAAATATGCCGATGACGAGGACGATTATGAAGCTGATATGCCCCTGGATCCCCAGTATGTCGCTGCTCTTCAAGATCAGTTGGCTGCCACCAACGCCGCCATTCATAACCACAACCTTGCAGTTCAGGCTTTTGCCAACCAGGCCTCGGCCAACCGACCCCGTGCCCGCACTGCCGGTGTTTTGGATACCCCTGGAAGTCGATTGATGAGAACATACGTGTCTGGCAGCTCCGGCCTTTCCAACCCTGTTTCCTCTGCTGAAATTCGCCTGCAAGACGACAAAGACTATGAGGATCTTCCTCAAGCTGTTGCTGGAATCAACCTCGGTAGATCCAACAGCCGCAATGCAGGTCTCCTCAGCGCTGATGAGCAGGGCCTCGAGGGCCCTACCAGCGCACTTTGGCTGGGCAGCATTCCCACATCCACCACTACGTCCACTCTGATCGAGATGTTCAAGTCTCATGGTCCTATCCTCTCGGCCCGGGTTCTCACCCACAAAAACTGCGGCTTTGTTAACTTCGAGAGGGTCGAGAGCGCCATCTCTGCCAAAGCGAGCATGAACAGCAAGGAAATTTTCCCTGGTGCTGGCCCTATCCGCATCAATTTTGCCAAGCCACCCTCTGCGTCCAACACCCCTGGTCACGACGGAGTCTTTCCTTCTCCCAGCCCCGATCCTTTCGCCAAGGGACAGGACAGTGCCCAGGGAACAAACGTTACCACGCCTGCTGGCGAGACTTCTTCTGCCTCTGCCGCCACCAATGCAGCTCCTAAAGCTCCCGCTCTCCGCGAGATGACCACGGACATTCTCGATATCGTCAAGCAGTTTGGTGCTTCTGAGGATGACAGGTTCAGGATCTCTCGTAACCTTCAGTCGGCCATTCAGTTCAACTCGTTCGTCGAAGAGATCCCCCCCATTCGTGAGCCTGCTCACACTCGGGTTCACGATGCACCCAAACTTCGGGATATTCGCAAGCGAATTGACAACCAGAGCTTGTCTCAAGCTGAAATCGAGAACATTGCCGTTGATATGCTTCCCGAGATCGCCGAGCTCTCGTCGGACTACCTGGGTAACACAGTGGTGCAGAAGCTGTTCGAGCACTGTTCTGACCAGCTTCGTGATGCCATGCTGTCCGAGATTGCCCCTCACTTGGCTGAGATTGGTGTTCACAAGAACGGCACTTGGGCGGCCCAGAAAATCATTGATGTCTGCAAGACTCCTGCTCAGATGTCATTGATCGTTGAACACATTCGTCCCTACACCATCCCTCTCTTCTTGGACCAGTACGGCAACTATGTTCTTCAGGGTTGCCTCAAATTCGGCGCTCCCTACAATGATTTCATTTTTGAGACCATGCTTGCTCGCATGTGGGAGATTGCCCAGGGTCGATATGGTGCTCGTGCTATGAGAGCTTGTCTCGAAAGTCACCATTCTACTAAGGACCAGCAGCGAATGCTAGCTGCCGCTATCGCCCTCAACAGCGTACAGCTCGCAACCAACGCCAATGGAGCACTTCTCTTGACTTGGTTCCTGGACACCTGCACTTTCCCCCAACGTCGAACAGTCCTGTCGCCCCAGCTCGTGCCTTACCTAATTCACCTTTGTACCCACAAGGTTGCCTATCTTACTGTACTAAAGGTTATTAACCAGAAGGCAGAGGCAGATGCTAGGGACGCCATTCTTCAGGCCTTGTTCTTCACGCCCAACGATCAGGTACTGGAGGCTATTCTGAAGGATCACCAGTGTGGTGCTACTCTCATCTTCAAGGTGCTTACGACGCCCTTCTTTGATGAATCTATCCGCAATCAGGTTGTTGAGAATGTTAAGAACGTCCTTGTCAGGATCAAAGCTCAACCCAACCAGGGCTACAAGCGCCTGATGGATGAGGTCGGCTTGTCTACTCGTAGTGCTGGTAACAACCGTGACGCTAGCGCCCATGCTGAGCAGCGCCAGCGTCCATCTTCTAGGCAGGCAAACTCCAACGGTCACCACACCAGCTCTGCCCACTCCAACAAGCCTTTCTACAATTCCATGAACCAGCCAGCCAACCCTCCTGGATTTGATATGCCATATGGAGGCCAACGAAACGAGCCTGCAGATAGTGGTGTTTCGGCATTTCCTCAGTTCAATCAGGGTATGATGTATAATACACCTGGAGGTCCAATGCCCACCAACATGCAGCCAATGCAGTATCAGCAGATGATGAACCGAGGACCGCCACCCATGAACTATAACTACCCTCCCATGCAGGCTGGATACGGCGGTTTCAATGGCCCTAGCCCTTCCGTTGACCAGTATCGCCAGCAGAACATGCCCAACGGAAACCCTATTCAGCCACCCGTTTCGCAGATGCCTCAGATGCCTGCTGGCCAAACCCCGTTCGCCCCTCCCGGATTCGGCATGGGAATGGGTAATTATGGCTACGGAAATATGGGAGGTATGCCCAACATGGGATACATGCAACAGGAGCAGGGTAACTCTAGAAGAGGTCGCGTAAGGCAACCACAGTCTCGCAATGGGCAGCAAAGAAGAGGGGGCTAATCAACTATTTTCAGAGATGATCAAGACGACTGTAGCTTCGCATCGCTTTAGGAGGCTCAGCCTATGTTGAGCTGAACTTGGCAGATTTTCTTCTCACTTTTCAGACAAGTTCATGAACACGACGCCATGAGGAGTTATGGTGTTCTTGCTTAGGGTGCCAATACAGCGAAGACACATGCGTTCACGACAGCGGCTCAGATATGGTTTGGGTCTCATTTGTGCAACTTTGGATGCCTTGTCCTTTTGCTTCCACGTCTGCTTCCTTTCTTCTTTACTTGCGGAGCTCACCTCAGGCCGGCCTTGAAAGTGTTGGTACCGTGAAACAAAGATTGAGGAAAAACAGGATCACTTCTATACGATTGAACGAACCCGAAAAAAAACGAAATAAAGAAATTAAATGTCACACGATTTTGTTGGGAGCAGCGGCTGACTCTTTGTCTGTTTATCTTTCTGTGGAGCTCATTGGGTCTCTGCCTGCAACGAGTCTTTCTTATAGGTCTAGCCCAGCTCCAGGTCAGTTTTGATGAAAGAGACGATGCAATACTTTGGGGAAAAGAATGTCAGGCAGGGCATTACGAATGATGCCAAAGGGGTTCATCTTACAACCTTTGCGGAGACTAGCTACACTTGCAGGCCATGTCTCACAGAGGCCTGTTGTATACTAAAAAAAAGATTTGCAAGAGCTTTCCGACGCATCTGTGTCTTGTAGCTTTTTATGACTTAGCAATTGATGCTGTTTATGGAACCTTGGGCAGATGAGTGATGACGTGAAGAACTGTGCCGCCAGCTAGACTATAAGCATCACATGTATCAACTGTTGGATATAGAACTAGCATCAAACCGGTCATGTCGACCAATCTGGCTCAAACTGAAGGTGATTAAAAATCATGTATCTTATCTCCTATTCTTTTCGATGTCAAGTACTCCTTGCATCTACTTCTGTATCCCTTCCTTCTAGATAGCTGAATTGATCAGTCTCTTCCCATGCTGTCCCTCGCCTACTTTCAACTATGATACAACAAAGAGCAATTAGAGCGCAACGCATATGGATGCTCTAACATCCCGCTGCCTACTTCCTGCTACTGAGCTTTCGCCCTGGGGGCAAAACAGGGGTCGTTCCGTGCATAATATAGTTTTGAAAAGGAACAATGCAATAAAGGCATAAATCAAACGATGATGATAGGGTGTTTGATGAGATGAGACAACGACGCTCGGGGGGACGATGAGAGTTTTGGGTTGGCTTCGAGGTGGCAATGCCCGGAAAACGAGATAGCAATAACAAGGACGAATCGATTAACAAGAAGCATCCAGAAATCTCTATAATCGTGGACCGTAATTCAAATAGAAAAATCCTCCAAACTCCGACGATTTGTAGTCAAAAGGGTCGCGCGAAAAGAAGACAGTTAAGTAATGGTCGAGTTGTCTTGGTGGAGGGCTTGCATAAGTACATGCGAAGCGTGAGAAATTCGTACAGAGGTAACCGTTCCTCCGTGGGATTGGAATGGGGTTATGGTGTGGCAAATAGAGTGCCAATATGGTAGGGTTATTAGGAACCACGAGTTACTCTCACGAGGCGACAGAGTTGAGTCTCTGAAGTGAAAATTGTTTAGTCAAGGTCCATGGAGCCTTCAGCGTGATCAAAAGTGGAGGGAGGAGTAGGTTCAGTGACTGGAAGTGCCGTAACCTTGTCGGGTGGCTCAGCAATGGCGGAGTCTTGGGGGGACAGGATGCTTGGTATGACGTCCTCGTTGAGCATGGTAGCGGAAACACCGTCAGGCTCTCCAAGAAGCTGTCGAATACGGCTTCCCATGGCTTCCATCTGAGTAAGAAGAGCACGCAGACTAAGCTTGTCATTATCTGTCAAGTGGCCAGCGGAGACGTTACTGGCGTCTGTCTTTGTCATAAGAGATAAAACACTGGGATCAGCGGCCTCCTATCGATTGGTCGTCAGTAACGTATGGAAGAGTGAATTGCCAAGACTCACCAGTAAGGCTGTGACCAGGTGGTCGACGCCGTCTGACTTGCGCTCCTTGAGGCTGGTCAATGTTAAAGCCAATTGCATTTCATCTACGCTTCTCTGCAGCTCAGAACCTGCAAGAGGTCGGTCTGGGTCTCTTCCAGGTGGGAAAACTGATACCCATCTAGGTTCTTCACGACGGGGGCCATAACCAGCATGTTGACGACGTAGCCTAGAATCTTTGTTAGCCTATGGATACTTCACGGCGAGTGCCTATACTCACTGCTCAATAAAATCAAGCACAATGCTTTTCGCTGGAAGCCTATAAGCTCGGCCGAACGAGTCTGGATCTGGCCAGCCAGAGTTGTTTGTAGTTTCAGACTCGGACTCGTCACTCCAATCCACCTCGATGTGCCCATTGTTCTTGATACCGCGCGATAGAGCTGGCACAATAGCCTGGGCTCCCTTGACCATGCGGAAACGGTGAGCCGGTGCAAGTGGACGGACCTCAGCCATGATCTCTTCAGGATGCAGAGGACACCGCCAGTTCTTGAGCACAGGTGGAACAGCAAGAGGGGGGTCGAGACAGTCAATATGCCAGTAGAACGGGCAGACGCTACACGGAATGATGGCTCGCACGTCTGTAGCGGGCTTTTGACAGCCGTGGCAGATTACTGCTTGCCCTTCATCACGCTGCTTGAAAAAGTCTGGCAACTCTTCGTAACCATTCTTCCTCCTGAAATGTTTGTCAGTACACACGAAATAATTTCTCCTGCAATCAAGTGCCACTCACTTGGTCGTCTTAGAGGTAGTGACTTCCTCGTAATCACCGTCAGCGGCAGCTTTGACGCCCTCAAAGCGGGTCTGCAATTTCTTGGGGAGGCTGAAGGCGCGAGGAATGCTCTTCTCCAGATTGGTAAGAGCATCAGCAAAAACACCCTTGAAGACGGGCATGCGCGAGGGGTATCGCTTATACAAGCACTCATTGCAAAACCACTCATCGGGAAGATGATCCGAGGGTATCATTCCCACACATTCAAAGTGGAATGACCGCGGGCATCCATCACAGCAAACGACATCTCCAGCAGCACCGCAGGCAGAGCAATCTTCGTCGTTGTCCGATACCTAGATAAAGGGGGTCAAATTAGCCAAACATGCTCATGTCCGTATTCTGTTCAGCATGCGCTGCACTTCGCGTTTCAACCCGTCCTGGTTGCTGATTCAAATGCTGGGGGCTGGTTCGGAAAAGCGGATCTTCGGGGGCCACGAGAAATTACCCCGTTGGTGATCCTGGCCCGACGTGACAAGGCACAGCACAAAATTGGCCACCATCTGGTGAATTTTCCAGCAAAGTCCATGATGTTGACTTTTTGTACATGCGTGGCCAGTTCAACCCAAGGTGGGTTTTTTTTCGCGTCTGGGGAAGATAGAAATACTGGACAAAGAAATAACATACCTGATCCTTAGCTATGCCGTTGGTCGCAGGGGATTCTCCCAAAGGTCGAGGCACTCCGGCAGCAGTTCCACCTCTCTTCTTAATGGGACTAGAATGGAAATATGATTAGCATGATCTGTCTGGTAGGAGTAGATAATGAAGAAAGATGGCGTGGTCTTGTCATCGCTAGATGACGGTCGCGAGTGATGACAAGATCAGCCCAGATGTACATGCATCTGTAACATCTCATAAAACCAGGAGTTTCTTCAGAATTTTGAGAATAATGGTATTCTGATGATGACTGCGTTGATTCTTGTGATGGGGATGATGCATATGGTGATGAAGATGATGATTTGGGTGTAACTTACGATGACTTAACACGAAGGCCAGTTCTCGGCTTCTTGGGGGGACGTAGCGTGGGCGTCGCAGCCCGTGATCCTCCGGCTGAGCTGTCCCTCTCATCGCGTTGGAAAGACCACGCAACAGGAGACACGACAGAGTCAACCTCATCATGAGGTCTTTTGCTAGCCGACCGTGTCGACCTTGTCGTCGCTGTAGAGGCAGCGGCAGATTGACGCGTCTTCCTCGTCGACTTTGCAGGAGTTGTGAAAAGCTCCTCGTCGATTTCTCCTCCTCGGACAGAACTTTCCTGAGCCGTAACGCTGTTGGCAAACTTTTGCGCATCGCGCCTCCGGTCCCAAAATGACTCGTCGTTATCATGACTGGTACGAGTGTCATCAGCAGGGGCAGATGATGCCTTGTTCTTTGCCGTCTTGGATTTTGTCGGTAGATTGGGAAAGATTTGGGCAGCAGCAACCCTTCCTGGCATACTGGCGTCGGCACTCACACTGATGGTCGCACTTGCGAGTGCATCAGCGTTAATATGGTTACTGGTGTTGGTGTGAGTGTTGGTGTTTGATGTGGGAATGGTGGGTGATGATGGCTGCTGCTTAGTAGACTTGTTGGCCTTGGTGCTGGCCTTGGTCTTAGGCTTGGACTTGTTACTGGTAGTGGTACTTGTCTTGGAGGCGATTGATTTGCGGCGGGTGGTGATTGGCCGAGGTTTTGGCGCATCACTGGAGTCGGGTCCAGGGCGACCGGTACCCCCTCGACGAACCGGGCTGGGGCTGCCCATGATGGCCTCAGGCGACGACAGGCTGAGAGCCGATGAGAGAGATGAGTCGCTTGAGGCTGAATCTCGCCTGTTTCGCTTGCGCGAGGGCGTTTGAGGTGGGTTGTCTGAAGACATTTTTCGTGGTGTGTTGCGGGTTAGCTGGGCCTGTGTTGGGGCTTGGGCCTGAGATGGGTGGGAAGAAGAATGAGTGCGAGAATGTGATGTCTTTGCCCTCTTGGCAGCTCGAGCTGGCGGTCGGTGATTGCTTTCCTCTTCCTTCTCCTCCTCTTCATTGACAAACTGCTCCTCTATCTCAATATCTGTCTCGATATCTGCTACCTCGACCACCTCCTCCACTTGATTGTGAAGCAGTAACTTGCCGTACGGTGCTGCCTTGGGTTTGTGGGGAGTGAATCTGCTGTTGGTGGTCGGGGGGATAAAATAATAGCATCCTTGGTTGTCCTTCTTGCCTTCCCGCTTCTTCTTTTCCATTTGTTTAGAAAATTTGCGCATCGTAGCCTCATCGGCCGTTTGCGTGAAGACGTCCTCAATCATAGCAACGAACTGGGGGTCACTCGACTTTTCGTCGTAGAGGGTCCGTAGCGCCCACGCGGTCGGGTATCGGTAATGTTTGAGAGCCTCGTCCACTGCAGCCTCAACGACCTTGTCTGCGAATTCTTTGTCTTCGGGTTCCACAGGTTCAGCTGCGTGAATAGTCGCTTCTGCGGTGATTGCGTCTGCCTCCTCCTCGTCTTCAGAATCATTGATAACGGCTGTGGTTCCCACCTTGGCTACTGCCGCGGCTGCCTTGGTTCCCTTCTCGGATCCTCTGCGCTCTTTTGTCCCCTTTGCTGTCGGTTTAGTCACAATAGAGCTCCTACGACCAGCTGAAGAGCGCCGCGTCCGTTTTCCCAGAGATGCACGACCAGACTGGCGTCTTTTCGGGCGACTCGGATCGTAATCTTCGTCGTCCTCGTCGTCTGCTGCTGCTGCGGCGTCTTTGAGAACGATGGAAACCCTCCGTGGCGGTGTAGGGGGGAGGGTGACGGGTGGAGGGGAAGAGTCTGCCGCTCTCGCCGTAATCGCAACATCCGCCTCCGCCTCCACATCCGCGTCCACGTCAACATCCACCACTGGGTCGGTCGCGGCGGCATGCGCTACATTTTTGGCAGCACTTGCCCCTGAAGGCCTCAATATAATTCTCTTAACACCAGAACTCGTCTCGGGTCCCGTCTTCTTGGGTTTTGGCAGACTTCCCAAGGGTGCCATGTTCTCGACCACGCCGTAGCGCACCAGCCCATCATCCTCAAAGCTCGCCTTGCTCTGCACACTCGGCTCTAGCCAACGCTGCATAAATGCCCTTGAGCTCTCGGTCGCCCCCTTGGACGCGTCGAGGACTCCATTCCATTTGGTATTTTGTGTTTGCGCAGGACTAGAATAACGGGATCGTGTAGCGCGGGTATTTGACGAAATCATTGTGCCGGGCTTTGGCTTGCCTGTCCTGGAGGGGGTCGGGCAGCCTGCGTTATGCGTGTGCCTCTCTCTGTGTGTGCCAGTTGCCGTGGAACGGGCAGCGCACCTCTCTAGGCCTACTGGAAGGATAATGGTTAGCATGAATGTCCAAATGTAAATAGGGGGTAAATAATGTAATTTTTATACTTTTCACTTGGAAAGCAGCATGAATTACTGCCGTATTATCGCGTCTTTCAAGGTCGTGGACGCGGGTTGTTGAAGAGTGAGTGGGTGGGTTTCTTTTCGTTGCAGGTTGAGACTCGGCTTTTGCTCTGTTCTACTTCCTCGCCTCGACTTGAAAGACAGGACCCATACCCAGTGTCAGTGCATGCATCGGAGCTGACGGCGCGGGTCGGACAAGGAACAAGGGGGGCCAAGGCAACCCAAGACGGTAGAAAAACGAGTTTCTAGCACCTGGCAGCCTTTTTCTTCTTTATTTTTCTATTCTTTGGTAGGCTGTGCTGTAGGCTGTAGCTGACGGTTCTGTATCAACAGCAGTCGTCAGTCAATCCTGTAGTGAAATCCACGGGATAGGTATTATACCTATGACCCAATGTTGACGGTACCCCTTCTTTCAGTGGTTTCCGTAGCACCTGGAGCCTCGAGCTCTCCCTGCCTGGGCTGGCTTTAATTCATTCACAAGAGTTAGACAGCCGGGCTACTTTTTCCCCCCTTTTCCCTTTTCTTTGTCAACATTTATTTATCGTTCTTTTCTGTGGCTCGTGTAACTTGCTTCTTGACGGTTCATCTTTTTATCCAATCCGTTCTCGTTGGAACTACTAAGTAACTTTAAGTAATTTTGGTCAAGCTTCAGCACTAATAAGAGATCCATAGGAGCTCCCTCCTCATAGCTCCCCTAAGTTCCATAGCAACCACTACAGTCCACACACTCACTAGCTCAAGCTCATAATCCTTGCTGCAGAATTCAAAGTTGAGGTAGCTTGATGATTTTTGCAATGTTAGTCTATTGCCAAGTTATGTAAGATGTCTTCAACCTTAAAAAGAACGTTGTTATGATAGTGACCAACAAACACATGATACAAATAGGGGTTACCTCAGGTTACCTCCGTAATCCATAGTTGCACCTGGATATCTCTGGCCATGAAGCCACTGTGACGGATAGATTACGAGGGGAAACAACCTATCTGAAAATGCTGGCTTTATCGGCACTGGGCCATTAGTGCTGTGTGCTTGAACTACCCAACGGTGTCCTCCTCTGGTTGCAAGTCATAGCAACTTAGGCAGCCAAGTCACCGACTACTTGATTGACGACTGACATTTGCCTGTGACTTTCCTCTCCACATACTGCTACCATGCACCTTTTCACAAAATTTGCAGTCCGGGGGCCTGCCTGTGCCATGAGCAGACATCCGGCATTGTGATTCACGCCGAGTTGGTAACCAACCCCGGGCAAACAAATGCACTGCTGTTGGCAATAGTCATGTCGGCTTGCTGCAACCGTCGCCAGCCCCCATACCATCCTGCGAGTCTTGGCTTTCCCGACAACGTCCTATGTTGAAACGATCGATGCATCACCAACGCCTGTGTCGAGTCGTCTAGATATAAATCACGAATGCATTCATGGTTGATCAGTATCAGGCTGTGTGGGATTTCTATATATCTTTCTGGTCGCTCCACACCACCTGATCAAAACGGCCGATGTCGGGTTTAGCGATTCCAGTCGTCCCTTTCAGCCTTCCAACAGTTTTCCTATGAAGATGTTTTCCTTCATATATATATATAGCCCATCCAATGGTGGTAAAGCTGCTGGCCCAAACTGCCGGTATGCATCCTCTTTGACTTGCGCTTCTGGTTTCACCCGTCTCCGGGTCCTTGGTCTTTCCGCACCTCTTCAACATATCTTTTAATGTCGTATATCTTACTCTTCCTCGCCCTCCTTCTTGGCCGCCTTCTTCTTGGGCTTGCTCTTCTTCTTACCAGTGTTTCGGGCCAGGGGCTGCTCCAGGATCTTGAGAATCTCCTCATCCTCAATCTTCTTGTCGGTCTCGTACTTCTCGAGGTCCAGAGCGGGAGGAGCACCCAGCTTGGTGATGCCATTCTTGGTAATAGCTTGACTTTATGTCAGTATCAACGGTCGTAATATGCATTTTTTTTTTTTTTAAAAAAAAAAAAAAAAAAAAAAAATCTTTCCACCTA